>CACRXP010000120.1:704271-798497 GCA_902702965.1 Spirometra erinaceieuropaei
CACCACAACCACCACCACCACCATCTTCGCTAGTTGTTCGTGTTCATTCTTTTTACCAGGCGGAAGGCGCCATACTGTGTATGCGCAACTGTCCGGACTCTTGTAGCTCGGTTCTTGCACTCCGAGTGACTGCTTTGACTGGCATAGTTGGTTCGGATAGAAATCCCAACCTTCTTTTGGAACGACTCATTTCGCAGTCCAAGGGATGGTAACCACCAAGGAGAGTTCTATCTTTTATGCTTGGTCACTATTTCGGTCAGCTGATTTCTGTCAGATGAGAGAAAGCGGCTACACATGTGATGCCTCCATGAATGAAAATGAATCCCCCAGATTGTGACCGGCGAACGAGTACCAGGTACACCAGCGTACATCGGCCTCATATAAGCGAGGAGTATGTTTTTGACCCAACCTAATGCCTGGCCAGGTCGTGTGTGACGTACGTAGACGGAATCCCTTAGTTCATTTAGTTACTGCGCCCAATCCATCTCCATCTAGTTGACAGGTAGTCGACTGATGCACAGGAGAGTGGGGAGAAAGCGAGGCCGACTCCGAGGACTTCATCCTCATGATGCCTAAGGTCACTGATCCCTATAAAACACCTGACTCGCTTGGACCTATCACAATGAACTAAAGATCCCGACTTTTAGTGTTGCCAACTAATGGCACAACCTAGACCTCGCAGTCGACCCAGTATGTGTTAGTGTAGAGTGGCTGACTGGGTAGACTGAGAGTCAGACTACAATGGCTCCCTCTCATGTGGCCTCTATGACACGTTCACACATGTGAGATCTGAGCAGCCCACTCTTTTATGTGAAGACCCTTTGTGGATGCGAGCGACCAGGCCGTATGCGGTACGTGTAGACGGTTATCGAGTTCTGTCAGAAACTTGTGTCCAGTATCTACATTAGACAGCTGATCGGATCGTAGCGCGGGATAGGGAAGGGAAAAGAAGGTAGACCCAGCATGCTCGATCACTGTAAACAGTTTGGCTCCTTTTTTAAACTATCAAGATGTGCTAATAGTATTGACTTGGATGGCTACCAAATAACGGGAAATCTCGATTTACTTCTCAGGGCAGAGAGTATTTCTGAAATGGCTCCTTCTTAATGCGGCCTTTACGGCACTCCTACTAAGTGGGGATCTGGTCTGCGTCCCTTTCTTGTCTGGGATAAAGTCTGATCCACCGTGCGCAGACCATACATGTGTGTCACGCATAGGCGGACTGTTTAGCTCTGTCAGCCACTGCACTCGATCCCACTTCCGGTCGTCGCGGCGTGGTCTTGTCACCGGGCCCAGCAGGGTGAGGTAGGAGACAGTGCAGTAGATACTGTGCAAGTCCGCTATCACCAAAAATTAATTCACGCTCAGATCACCGTCGTCGAGCCCACCATGTTGTGGGACACACAGTCGACATCATCGTTCGCCAGGTTCGAACTCTCATTAAAAGCAAGAAAAGAAATTATAGTTAGCCTGGTCTTCGGAAGTTGCTGTGGTAACCGGTCGCCGTGCAACAGAGAGATAGCGTTTGCTATGCTTACGTCTGCTGCAGTCAGAATCCGCATACTACGACGACAGCCATGCATGTGCGCATGCACGATGGTTGCCGGCAGTCTGTCGGCGGCCTACATATTTAATTGAATTACTATACATGGTTCAACGCCGAGGTAAGCAAGTTTTCGAAACGCTGAGAAGACAACTTTGCTAGGATAAAAAAATCTTTAAAAAGGTGAGAACGAAGTGAGTAAGTACAAAAACGAGAGGCTTATGGGACAGGTTAGTCACCAAGAAAGTTTTTACAACAGCACATGAGAGAGCACGCGACTAGCAGAATAATATCGCAAATGCTCGTCGATCGCCAACTGAGAGTTAGTGGTCCCTTAATATGTCTTTATTTACTCATCGTCTAGTAAGTGGCGATATGCGACTGCCGTCGGGAATCTTGATCGAGTCTCAGGGCACAACCGTATCAGTATGCCTCGCAACGCGATCGATGAGACCGCTCTGCCATTATATCCGCATCCGAAAAGAATGCATGCACGTGGCCGGCAAATATGTACCTTAACCGGCCTATCTCATGGAATTTCAACCGAAATTCTGGAATGTATTTTCTATTAGAAAGGGTTACTTGGGTGGGGTTGTAATATCAGTGATCGAGCCGTATAATGCAGTTCACTGTAGGATGTCGACTTTTGAGCGCACTTCTTTCCGGCTATGTTCAAAAACAGCACTTCAATAAAAAAACTATTAATTATGAAGGATGAGTCTTTCACATGAATTTTTGGTGGTCTTATAAATTCAGATATATTTTATACAGTGCATGACCAAAATTCTGGAATTCGTTTCCGATTAGGAAGGATTATTTAAGTAGGGTTGTTATAATGATTCTAGTTCAGCGAAAGACTATAACATTTCGGATTCGCCAGGATGTCGCCTTTTTAATGCACTTCTTTTTGACCCCCTGCAAAAACCACACTCGGTGAAAAATGAATACTTAAGCAGTATGCATTTTTTCTATTGATTTTCGATGGTCTTATAAATTCAAATATATTTTACAGAAAATAGGCACAAAAATATGCTTTCTTTTGCTCATTTGGTAGGCAATCACATTATTTTCATATTTCATGCCCGAAGAAATTGTATATTTAGATTTTAAAAAGTTTCCCGATTCCCGAATAATTTTCAGCCTGATCTGCCATTGCATCAGCCTTTAGCAATTACAGTCCACAAGGTGCATGCTTTGCGCGTAAGGAAAATCATATATCCTTCTATGCTTTTAAGAAGATACCACATAGAGTTCATGAAATTTTTACAATGAATCCGGACAGTGTTGTACATTTCATGGGAGCGTTAGTAAACGGAGGTGTGCGGTCTTGCATGCATGGACATCGCACGGTCTTAAAAATCTCATAATTAGAAACATGCACTTAAATAGTCATTTTTCACCGGGTGTGGTTTCTGCAGGAGGTCAAAAAGAAGTGTATTCAAATGGCGACATCCTGGCGAGTCCGAAATGTTATAGGGTTGCACTGCACTATAATCACTATAACAACCCTACTTAAGTAATCCTTCCTAATCGGAAGCGAATTCCAGAATTTTGGCTAACATTTCATGAGATCTATCAGGCACTGAAAAAAACACACCCAAAGTATCTCTTCTTACATTCATTTCGAGTAAAGCATGTCTTCTCAAAGTTTTATCATCGAGGAAAGGGCCTTGTCCGGCTTTTAGAAAGGCATAATTTACGAGACTTTATAAGACCGTGAAATTTCCACCCAGTAAATATCATATTTATCTGCTTACTAATACTGTTTGTTAAGTATACAACATGGTCCACATTCATTGCAAAATTTCACGAGTCCTATATTGTGTCTTTTTAGCGGTGTAGAGGAATAAACAATTTTTTCACACCAAAAGCATACAACATGTAGTTCAGAAATCTGACAGGCATGTGCAACTGCAGACTGAGTTAAAAATTATACGGGTATTGCTAAGGTTTTCCAAACCTAACGATACGTTTTGTGTAAGCATAACACTTGGAGAAGACGTGGTTTGCTACGAAATGAGTGCAAGAAAATATACCTGCTGCATTCCTTCCATAGTCGAGTTTATGAGGTCATCGTATATCAATGTGAAAAATCCATACTTCGTATATAAGGACTTTTTTCTGAGTGTAATTATTGCTGACGGCCGAAAAACTTGACTTCAAAAGTCGACGTCCTAACGTGATTGAAATATCTTGGCCTTATATTGCACTACAACTAACATTGCAACCCTACCTAATTAATCATTTTTAATAGAAAATGGATCCCGGAATTTCGCCGAAAATTTCATGTAGTATGCCACCCTAATGAGTCATACCCCGAAGTAAAGGGGCCAAAGCATCGTCTTTTACTTTTACATGAATAACCCACAGTCGTGAGATGAGTGGTACCCCGCCTAGCCGTATTCAACAACCTAGTAACAAATCGAAAGGAAGGCCCCACTTTATAAGACTTTGCGGTTGACGTACAGCCTGTGAGTCCCTGGGATAAGTCTTGAAACTTCGTGCAGGCAGAGACTTCATGTATCACTCGTCCACTACGCCTTATGCAAGAAAACTTTCCCTAAATGAGGTTAATGACACCAAGCTCCAATTCCTAAGGCTCTTGTATATATTTTTGGTGTCTTTGATCGCTCAGCTCACACGTAGGTCAGACCTACGATTCGGAAGGAAGAAGTAACTATCGATTCATCCACAAGGCTGCTATAACTCTGCCGTTGAGAACACGACGAGTGGTCGGCTTTTGATGGTTCATTACTGCCTCTCGTATTAAGTGTTTCCTATCTATGTGAAAGTGCCCTATTTCCAAGGGTCTACCACAGCAAATGGTCCATTGTTAGGAATTTTTACTGTTTTCTTGATGTCTTAATTTTGACACTTTTCGCTACGCCATTACAACTTTCTTCCTGTACAGGTGGCTACGCTATAGAAAGCTCCGGGTCGGCGTATTTTTCTCAACCGCAGATCCTTTTATGGCAAAGTCACTTACCTATTTGGACATTCGGGTAAATCTGTCCACCAAGGAAGTTGCAGAAGCCAAGACCAGCGGCAGCAGCAGCAGCAACAACCCCTTACTGTCCGAGTTTTAAGGATTGCACGTGAGACTTAATAGTATCTCTCTGACCACTCCTCCTCACGTCCCCTCCCCCGACCTGGTTGTAGGGAACGATTGTTCTCACCTGCCAGAAGCTGGCCATTTTCAACGCACAAAGAGCAATGAGAGTTGTTTAGACCTCTCACGCTGTCGACCCACATCGTTCGAGGGCGGGGCCGATGAGCATGTGCGTGTCTTTATTTGTCCAGGACGGCCGAGTAGGTGGCCCAAACGGTGCTCAAAATGTGCCTACCCGCAAGTGCCAAGGGGGACGCCCTGCCGATGCGATTCACCCTGAAAGAGGATAATAATGATTACGTGGGCGGCCGGCGGCACCCCTGCGCGAGTAAGTGCCATGACCACCGGGGTAGCCTACTGGGAGGCCGGTGGGGAGGAGATGGGGGTGTGAAGGTTGACTACGGCTACTGGCATAAATTTCGGCCCTCACTCACCACTGGCTCTCACACCCTGCCTGCAATAAAACACTTCGTTCTCTGCCTGCGGTGGATGGTCCTTTTGAGCAGGTGTAACACACACATAAAGACCATTCTGTTCACGCGCCCATAGAGGAAGCTCGGCGCACATACCAGTCGCTATGGTGACTGTAAGGTCGGTGCTGGAAGGTAGAGACCCGAGCATCTCGCGCCGTAACCGTGATTTGCGTTGGGAGCAAGAAGCTCACAGTCTCCCGCAGCGTCTCCCTTACGGTCTAGAAGATTCTCTTGTGCGCAAAATAGAGACGTAGGGAGAACTGGAATTTGCCTGAAAGTATTCGTTTCCGTAGTGTTAACCAGGACTTGATAAGTACAATTTGCAAAATAAATTATCATATCTTATTCCATACACAGAGCCATGCTGAACTGATTGAGATATCGTGAGATCGACTTGGCTATAGGTTTCCTGAGCTGAGGGTACCTGGACTTACTGAATCCGTCCGGTTCAACTGGCAAACTCATTATCTTCACCTGACCACTGACCTAAATAGTTTGTAGGCTGAACTCGAAATTTGCAGTCAAACACTCCGTGTGCAAGAAACAAAGAAAAATTTCCATCGAACAATTGCAGTGTGTTTCTATTTTCCTCAGCATTATATGAAGAGGTAGCCAGCAGATGGCGTTCTATATTACCACCGATGGACAAAGAGACAAAATCAGGCACGCATAGGAAAAAAACAGTCAAACGTGTGCTCAAGAAACAGGCCGCGGCTGAATGGAGGGGAAAAATGGCGACCCAACTTCAAAAACCAGCCGTCAGATCGTAGAAATAAAGGTAAGTCGGGCGTTTTTTGGGTTGTAGTGGGTGTGCTCTCTCAGCAGCGACCTCACTCTGTCTCAACAAACGCAATTGTGTTCCAATGACATGGCTAGGCCAGGACGACGGAAGACGGGCGTAGGCGCAGCGGCTGGCCAGACGTTTCCCCGCCCCCCCCCCCTTCTTACTTTGTCACACGCGTAGTGGCTTCTCAACAGACATGAACCGGAATTCACTTGGATAGTCCTCCAAGAACACTATATTTGACCATTTGATTGAAGTCTGACGCAACAGTGCCGACCATCTTGGGGGACCCAGCGGGAAAACTGGTACGCGCACAGAAATCAGGACAGTAAACAATGTTTCTCCGCACGCTATTCCTAGAACGACTAAAACTACTTAACTCTGTTCGGCTATCCCTCAACTGGTGTTACCGACAAAGACAAGGGAGACTGGAATGGCTACCGACAGGACAACGGGCCCGTGGCCCACTGGTTAGAGGCGTTGGACGCCTAAGTAACAGATCGCGAGTCCGAGCCTTGGGTGTCCCACACTTCGCGGTTGGGTACGACTAGCTGACGACGGTTAATAAGCCACAAATGGCTATTCTAGTCTCCCTTGTCTTTGTCGGTAACACCATTCTGCCTACATCATGTGCCGCTGTGCGGCTGCTGGTTGGACTCGAGAGCGAGAGCCCGTAAGGCACAACAGAACCAGTGAGTTCCGTAAGAACGATCGGTCAGCGCCTCCTACCATTATCTCTCAACTGTAACAAAGGCTATGAGGACCCATTTGTGTGGAGACTCAGAGGACGTTACCAGGTACCACAAAACATGGCCAAAATTGCAGGGAATATGACAGATGCAACTACGAACTGGGCAGCCGACGTCCTGCGTAAACGTTCGTTCTTTTATGCCAGCGAAGCCGCGTTGAGCGCGAAACCGTTTACAGTGAAGCAGACCTGCGCCGCATCTGTATTACATTCACCGTGGTCATGGTATGACAGCTTGAGCTTCGATTCCGACGAGGTTCACCGTGTACCCCGCAGGAATGTGCTCACAGGGATGGTGACGCACGTGAATTAGTTTATACTGACAGTAGACTTACGCAGCATTTACCGCACCCTCTCCTCCTCTCTCACCTAGACCCAGTGTCCTAACAGGGTCAATAACACCGGAGGTGGGAGAGGGCGTAGGTGGCTAGCGCTGCAGGAGCCCGCACCTTAGCGTGTCACCACAGTGGATCGGATCCAACTGAGTGGGAGTGCCAGAGAACCCACAATAAGGAGTAATTGCAACCTAACTCTCATTCTACTAATAGATCACTCAACCCACAAATACACATTGGGCTGACTGCGAGTTCCGGGTTATCCTGTCATTTGACAACCTTCCAAACCACGGCTTTTAGAGCACCATGATAGATTCAAGCGTGTCAGATCGTTTATAGCGAGGAGTATGTGATGAGAGTAGGCCTCATTCCCTCTGCGCTTTCCTGTGAACCAGTCGACCGTCATAGTCGATCGGACAACTAATGCTGAGATTGGGAGATGCGGCTGACAGAGCTGAATAGGGCCCATTTACGCGTGCCCCACACTACTTGCCAAAACGGGGTTTCACGCGGACAGGTGAACTGCTAGGATCTCACATGTAACAGAGTGGGCACATGGAGTGGGGGCCGAAGAAGACGCTTCCCACTTAAGTGAGGGGGTCTAGTCCATTCCTGCGGTGTATGATGTTGGACGTGTCCATCTGTGGCGCATAGGTTGATGGAGAGATGTGTGATGAGGTAGTTCAGTCCGCGGCGGAAGGCCATGTAGCGAGTAGTCCCACGAGATGGTTGTATGTGCGCGAACAAGATGGCAGTTGCGGCGATGGCAACGGGTTTTTGTTGATGTTCCGGGCACTGGTGGGCTGTTCTCCGTGCGCTGGGTCGGCATGTGACCGACCAGGCCGATGCGGGACGTGCGTGTGCGTGACACTGTGTGCGGCATAGGTTGGGAGCTGTAGGATAGGTTGAAATGGTGACTCTGCTAATGGTGGCCGCGTTGGTGGATGGGACTTGGTGATGCTGAAGATGTAAGATTTTTCGGATGTGCAAGATGAGCTTGACGTGCTAATATTTCGACGAATTCCGCTATCGTGTATACGCATGTGGCCGCATAGGCCCTTTCGGTGAGTGAATGTGCGTGGGCAGTGTCGACAGTGAGGCATACTTGAGAGGTTTATGTTGGAACTCTTTACATTGTTGCGCCGGTCAGGGTATAATAAATTCGCAAGTGATCGACTATGCCGATGCGGGAGGCGAATGTGTAGTCGCAATGGGGACATGTGGGGACCGAGTCCACATTTGTGGTGATGGAAGCGGAGATGCTGAAGGTAGTTGCTGCATGGCGCCGAGTGGTGTTCTCATAGACGGCAAGAGTAAGAGAGGTGGGTATCATGGTCGTCATCGAGTAGGTGACGGTGATCGACGAGGGCCGGGCATCATGAGTGTAATCACAGATGGTGGGCGTGATCGTCGACGTGAACGCCGTGAGAATTCGTGCAGGGATGACGATGGAGGTGTCTTTGTAGCGTTGTTTTTGGCCGCCTTGTCAATGAGTACCCTTTGTGACATCGCTGGGTGGGAGCTCGTAAACTTTCCCGGAGATGTTGCCTCTCCAGCGCAGTTGAATCTTCCTCAGCATGGCGTGGACGCTGAGACTTCTGGTTATTTCATGAAATTGCATGCCCAGAATCCTGTCTTTTCGCCCGGAAGCAGACGAAGTTAAGGTGGTTGAGTTTCCTAGCTTGTCTCTCGTAGACTGCCCAGGTCTCTGCACAATACAGGGCACCAGCATCTGATCACCAACATCAAAGAACAACAAACAGGAAGCCCATCAATCTGACTATGACTTTCAGCCAACGCTACACTCACGCCAACAGGGTTATGTAAAACCAACCCAAAGAGGAACAGGGCTCATCGTTACAGGCGTCTTGGTGCATCAGAACACAAGTCTGTCTCCTACTCAAGGGATTTTTGCAACTGCTACCCTCAGAAAGTCATGGCTTGAGGTTTACTTTCTCGTTATGGGATGAGAGAGAGATGAAGTACTTAACCTATTGAGACGCGTCCTGGACAAAGGTGGGCCTTGCTGCAGGGTTGGGCATCGCTTTTGGTTACCACAAAACGCAAAACCAAGTCCTAGTGGTCAAAGTCCAAGTAGGCACAGATGATCTTAAGGTACTTGTTTACGAAAGTCAACCAAAATCACCTGCAGCGTGATCCATCCCCGGCAGAGACCCTCTCAGAGAGTGTTTTGCGTCCGCCTCGCAGACCATCAAAATTCAAGCTGGACAGACAACTCGACTGGTCGAAAGATTTTTGATAATATGCCCCCTTAATAGCACACTGATTGACGTGGTACGGAAAATTTTTTGAAATAATGCGCGTGGAATCACCTAGAGCAGGATGGAGTTAACAATATTTCGGTTAGCTTACTTCTACTACAATTTTCGAGAAGAAGCTGGCTTTCACCTCTATGTCCAATCTTGCAATTGAAACGGCTGCAACCCTGTCTCACCCTTACAATTTTTTGAATCATCTTGTCGTGACGTTAACGCACCGTATGCATAAATCCCTCCGAAAGGTCGGGATTCTGCATGATTTTCCACAGTCCATCGTGATGCGGTATGTCGAAATCATTTTTCAGGTCCAAGAGGGTAATGTAGGGGTGAGGCCGCATCGCCAGGCGCTTAGCATGTAGTCGACGGGCGGTGACGATCATGCCAGTGGTTCTGCAACGTCGTCAGAAATCCCACTGAGTTTCAGGGAGAAGTCCGTGCTTTAGGTGGTCGTTGAGATGACTGAGAAGAATGCAACCGAAGATCCCCCGGATATTGTTGAGCAGCAAGATTCCTTTGTGATTAGCGCAGACTTTCCGCTTGCCTTTTCGCTTGTAGAGATGGGCGATAGTTGTTTCCCTCAAATCCTTGGGAACTTGTCCTTAGAGTCACATCTCCTGAAATTTCGTTGTAAGTTTGTCCGTCAGCCGAGATAACATCGGATCCTAGTGCTTTCCCTCTGGACAGTTGGTGCACGACTCTGATGGTTTCTGGGAGTGAAGGCAGACGATCCAAGTCGTTATTCGTTTCCACTTGAGGGGACCGGTCGACGACGACCTTGAATATGATGGATGAAGGTGGAGGACGCTTCTGAAATGCTCGGTTCGACGCTTTAGAATTTGCGATTCCTCTGTCAGGAATGTTGTTTAATCGAAGCTGAGCTGCGGCGCGGTTTCTTTGGTATAGGGGCCGTAGACCGTCCAGACTGATGTGAAGAAGTTCTTCTTTCTAATTTAGGTTCGCGTATCCCTGGATTCCCTTGGCCATGCGTTTCGTCCAAGCGTCTTGCATCTCCTACGCTCTTTGCTGCACAAGGCGGCGACATCTGAAGGAAGCGGCTGTGCTTGCATCGATCCGGCAATCGATGTAGACTTTGCGCAACCTTTTCATTTTGGCGAGTATTTGGTTGATATCTACATCTTTGTCTTCAAGCCAACCCAGGTGTTGACGACATGACCGACCGAAGGCGTCCAGGACAGTAGACTTGAAGACGTTCGGCAGTTGACACCACAGAGGCTCCACGGTGGCGTTATCGTCCGGAGTCTGCAGATTTTTCAGTCGTTGGGTAAGCTGATTGCTCAAGTCGAAGCTGTGAGAATGAAAATTCATCAGACCAGTATTTAACTTACCTGGTGGTCGCTTACCTTGTGATCTCCTGCGAGGTTACATTCCGAGCCTCATTTTGGAGATGGCGATGCGGTGGTCCGTCCAGCCGTTGGCGTAACAGATTGCCTTGGTCACCAGCACATTCTGTTGACCTCGCCTCCGGACGAGAACATAGTCCAGTGGCTGCCACCGATCGATCGGGGGTGCATTCACATCAGCATCGGGAGGCGGAAGTTGTCGATCAACAAGGGGCTTTGTTTCGCACGGGTTCGCAGAAGTAGGTTGTTATTTTTGCAGCCGCCGAGACCATGGGGAGCCAGCACTCCCCCTCCCCCCAGGTAACGCAGTCTGTACCAACGCGGGCACTGGAGCCACCACGGCCAATCAGCTTGTGCTCCCTTGACACAGTCGTCAGGAGGACGTGTAGGTCCTCATAGAATTTGCTCTTTGCCAAGTCGGAGTTGGTCATCAGGAGGCGACGTAGGCGCTGATGATGGTGACGAAGTTTCCTCTCCTAAGAGGGCGGCGCTGGTTCTTCAGTTGGTCGTTGACGTTCTGCGGCAGACAAGACATTCGTCCTACGATTTCGTTCCGGATGGCAAAGGCAACGTCAGTGTCACATCGGTCTGCATCTAGACGGCCGCTCCAGAAGATGTAGATGGCACCCACCTCCTCTTGTTTGGTCTTGTTCAGAGAAGGGGGGTTCGTTAAGAGCAGAAATCTCCATCGTGTAGCGCACTAGTTACCGGGCGACTAGCATCGTCTTCCTCTCCGGCTGGTTGCTCCTCGGATTTTCTAAAATATGAGAACATTCC
The DNA here is from genome assembly GCA_902702965.1 of Spirometra erinaceieuropaei. Classification (NCBI taxonomy): domain Eukaryota; kingdom Metazoa; phylum Platyhelminthes; class Cestoda; order Diphyllobothriidea; family Diphyllobothriidae; genus Spirometra; species Spirometra erinaceieuropaei. The sequence goes on from CACRXP010000120.1 coordinate 715,681, forward strand.
AGGCTGTCAGAATAAGCGAACCAACCCTAGCAGCCTGTGGGTTGGTCAGGAAGGAAGGGTACGAGTGTTGGCATCTACGAGCCACGGTATACCAGCAGGTAGTATGATTTCCTTGCAATTTATTTAAGACATATTTTCTAGCTCCCTTTATGAGAGAGGATAAACAGTGCTATCCATAAATAGGGCTGCTTAGGCATCCAAGACGGCTTCCGAACGCCACTATGGGCCATAGCGTTGCTTAATGGAGAGCTACCTGAGTCAGCCTGGACCGGTTACTAGATTGCATGTCAAGCTCTCCGCAGGACTTTTTGAAGTGGAAGGGCGATGGGAGGAGGGAAGGGAGGGGGATGTGGATGAGAATGGGAGCAGAAGCATCGGGTGTGAGGGAGGGGGGTGCACATAACACGGAATATCCTCATCCGATTTAGCTTGTCGGTGGTGGCGATTATCGTGGTATTGCAGTTGTTTCGGGGAGCCGTAGATGAGAGTCGGGCTCCAGTTAAGGGACGTGAGAGGTGTCCACCACCCGAACTAGGCAAATTATGCCACCTGCCACGACCAACACGGTGGGGCCCCTAACTTGACGTCCCTACAACCCATAATCACTATGAGGCCAAGGAGACTGAAGGTGTGCGTGGCTTCAGAGCCTGGCAATGCTGAACAACCCGTTTACGCGGGCTACACTCTACCTCATTTCCAAAGTCAGACGTTCCAGGTTTAATTCAGAAATGTCTCGGATGTCACTCGAACCAGAGTGCTGTATGGGCCACATAAAGGATGATCCGTTGCATTTCGACCTCCGTCCCACCGGAGGATTTTATTATTCAGTCGGCTACCAGTCGTCCAAGTCAGGACTGGTGGCGCGTCGTGATAGATTCAAGCGCTTCAGATTGCCTATTATGAGAAACGTGCTGAGTTGTCGTAGGTGTGGGTTCCCCCGTACGGGGCTCACTTTCCGTCTCCTTGCCCATGCACCAGTGGCTTGGCAAGTTTGTTCCAAGTTTGTGAATGGGTCTGGGCACAATGTCTGACGTGATATATTCATCAGTCATATACCGCTCCACAATCATGTAAACAATCCAGAAATCCGACCAAGGATCCCTTCGTCGGAGTTTAAGGCAGACGACTTAAAGCCAGTTGACTCCATCTTCGTCAGCTCGAGGTAATTCGGCCCTTACAAGCGGCACGCAGCTGATGTGAAAAAATTATATTATAAAAAAAGGATATGATCTTCCCACATTGTATTGTCACGATTGCATTATCGGGTCAGCAGTTGATAAGGGGTTAGCTGGACTATTTCCCCTTTATCTTGACCATATTTTCATAAATCATCAGGTAGCCTGTTTAAAACGCTCAACAATGCACAAAACACATGTGGCACCGTCAGCTTAGCCCTATGTCCCTTTTTACCTCAACACTGCCGAAAATAGTTTATTCTGCACTGAATTATTTCTTCCCTTAGGAAGAGGCTAACTTTGTAGTAGGCAGAACATTCAGGCGGGTAAAAAACAGTAAATCTCCCTGTACCTCTTTTCGCAGACAGCAGACCACCCCATGAGGACATCGGCATGGTACGGATGAGGGAAGGCAGGCTTTTTCTGCTGACTTTGTGTGACAGTAAAGCAGTTTCATGTACTCATACATTAGTAGGCGCAGTGCCACGTCTTCTGACTGCGTAGTTTTGAAACTTTGCATTTTTTAGAGTTAGTAAGGATTTTCGGGTACTAAAGCTTGACAAGTGTTCCCCAGGAGGCGGTTGTGTTCGTGTTATATTATGAAGCAGACCTGCCGCGGCTAACCAGGTGCACCTAACGGTTGGCTCCACCGAAAATTCTATAACACAGATGCGTCATCGTATTGGCAACATGTAATATTCCCCTAGTAAGCTTACTTAACTGTTTAATTAGCTGCCAAGCATCTTTGTATTCAGAACGTCGTGGCAGTAACTATTGTTGAATTCACGCTGAGACGCAAACGTGTTAGAGCATAGCGGAATACTTGAAATGATGTTGGTAGAGTTTTTAATGAAAACTAAATTGGGACTAGGTGCTAATAATTGTTTCCACCGTCATAAACAAGTTTCGCTGCTTTTCTACGATTGTATACTGCAAATGATCGGCTCTTCAGTGACATTGTGTGAGCTTTCTGAGGGGAACCCAGTGTGTCATTGAAAACTGTAACCAACAGTCGATGTTGCGGTCAACGTTGACTAGTGACTGAAACTACACATACAGTCGGTGACTAATCTTATAACATGCTAACCGAAATTCTGGTGTTTTTTCGATTAGGAAGGATTTCTCAGGTTGGTTTGCAATATGGGTTATCTGGCGAAAATATTTCGGAATATTTTAAACACGTCAGAATGTTAATTTTCGAATCCGTTTCTTTTCGGTTTTCGAGAAAAATACCAGTAAAATATTCACTTCTGTATTCGTTTGGTAGAAAGTCATGTCTTCTTTAAATTTTCTAGCAAAATGAAGAGTATCTGCAGGTTTTGAAAAGGTTTCTAATCGCCATTTTAAGGCCGTGAGATGTCCATCTAAATAGCATCGTATTCCGGTGCTCGACTCTTCTTCTTCACTTAAGCATCGTATCTGTGTGTGTAACAAGACTACTCATTAAGTATACAGCATAACCCACGTCCGTTGCAATATTTTGCGAAATACATATAATTTTTTCTTAATGCCTTAAAGAAATATACGTTTTTCTCTACACGGAAAGTATACAGCTTGTAGACTGAAAATCCTGAACAAAAGCGTAACGGAAGATCGAGCTTATAATTACTCGGGAATTAGAAAACCTTTTTAAAACCAAAAGTATACCTTTCTTCGACTACAAACTTCGAAGAAGACAGAATCTGGTACTAAATAAATGTAGGAAAGGATACTTTTGTGCACTTTCTCTACGAAATATAGTTGCATTTACAAGAGTATCGACAATCCTGCTACCTAATTGGCAATTTTTTTACCGATTGCGGTTTTTTAGGCGGCAGGAAATAATTGCAATCAGAAACCATCATCGTAGTTTGTCTGAAAGAGCATGGGACCGCGTCGCAAGCTAAACACTCTTGCAATCACACCAAAGTAATCCTGGCAAACCAGACGTTTGCCAGGAGGATTATTCGTCTGTTGTATGAACAACTACCACAATTAGAAATTTGAACGCGTCCTAATTGTGTGAGGGATCAGCACATCTCTCTGTGCACTCTCGTCAGAATTATATAAGTTGTAGGATATACCATACTTAACAGAACATGTACTGGCTTAAAGTCCAGACACGTACTTTACCCATATTCTGCCGCTGCATGGTATATCGTGCAACCTATGCATATGCACTACTGGTTGCCTGTTGGCATTTAAAGAATACAGCGCGGTTATTCTGCTGTGGTTGATGAACTTCGACTCAAATATTTATATCTGATTTCAGTCTGAGCCTACAAGTCTCAACTAAACTGATTTACGCAAAGTTGGCGATTAATTTCTGCGGAAATAAAGGAGCCACAATTTTCAGTGTCAATCAAAAGGGCATATTCCATGACTGTGTCGGAAATGTGTACACCGATCAAGTTCCAGGACCTACCCGTCCCGCTGTGCATTGGGGCTCAATGTAGAGCTCTCGCAAGCATTCACACAGCAACTAGTATTATATGCAGAGGGAGAATACCGACCGCCAAGCACAGCGGTCCGCATTCGAATTCGTCGCCCTTGAGGGTGTGCTGACGTAGTCAGGAACAGCAGCATTGATTCACACAAGTTAATCCTGGATGAAGCTTACGGTCTTTCAGTATTGAGAGGTACTTTCGGAGTTTCTGGTTTTATGAGGAAGTTTCATGACTATCGAAATAAAATATCGGCTTTTTAGTTTCCTCAGAACCCAACTGTTAACTTGGAGCAGGCCATTTGGAGTGAAATTTTATGGGTTCGGTCTGAAAGGTGGTATGAAAATGTGAAGCGAAACCTATCAGCTTCAGCGGGATAATCGTATACTACTCATAAACAACCGGCAGCCAGCTAGTAGTGCATACATCGGTTGCATGATATACTGTACTTGACAGTACAGAGGCAAGGGTATGGTTCATGGTCGGGGTTGCTTACTCTGGGGACAACTGTGCTATAAGAAAATAGCTGGCGATATTTATTTGTATGTGCCAGAGAAAGAAATAATAATACCTAGCGGTGACTGCTGCGTGAGGGTGGTCAAGATGCTTTAACGTAGTCCTCGGAGTAAAAATACGACAATGGAATACCTTTTTGACAGTGCCTGCAAAGGGACACAAAATTCATTTACTGTTATTATTAAACGCACGAGTCAGTGCTTATCCAAGAGAATACGGAAAACCTCTCGCAATGGCTGGGAAAAGGCGAAACTAGAAGCATAAGCAGCGCCGTTCTCGCGCATGTGGTCGACTCCGGACATCATGTAGACCCCAATGAAACGTTTCGTGTGATCTATAAGGTCCCATCGAACTATCCTAAACCCCTGGGTTAGCGCCTGTTAGCAACAGCAGGGGCGGCCGCCATCAGGTTGCGAAAACCAATCTTGTGCGCACAGAAGAACCACGTTCAGGCTCCGCGCCTACAGTGGTCGAAGGTCGACTAACGCCACAACTCTCACGCGCCCTTGCGCTCTCACCCCGCAACTGACACTGACTTCTATTATCCCCCCCCCTCCCCCACATTCCCACACCCCGCCTGTGTTTTAAGGCGAGCCTTGATCGATTTATCTTATCACCGACGGGACGGAAATGGGCATTTACGGCTTATTTGGTCACGGATGGCCCAAGCCTGGACTGTGAGATTCGAATCCCGAGTAGTCAGTTGATCATGAAACAACGCTCTTACCACTGTACTCACGACTGCAAGTCATGTCGTCTGAGATCGGAGGTAATCAGTCACATGAGGGTGGAGTGCACTGACCTACTAAGGTTCCAGAGAGAAAGTGAGCATTTCATTTTTGCATTGGAGCGGCGGGTCCACAATCCACGCAGACCGCCGCATGACGACTAGTGGGTAATCTCCAAGATGCTTTACCAACTAAGACAGAAAGCGAGTGAGTTTTAGCGATTGCTGGCTTATGACGACTAACAAGCATATTCCAGCTTTGAAATCGGGACTGACCTCTGCACGCCATTCGCATGTGGGCCCAGGCACTGTCAGAGTAAACTGTTGCCAAGACATAGTTTCGACAGTTCCGTAGTTGAACAGCTTGAGCTCGCCCGCTAGAGTTTCTTGAGGATGGGACGTATGGGAGATTTAAGCATGAGGTGCAGATCCATACGAGCCAGGTGAGGAAGTCTTAATAAATCGTTCAGGGAAATGAAACTCTAGAAGCATTAATGCCTCTTAGCGCTCATTCATCAAATCTACACTGGCTGAAAATCTTGTTGACAGTCAAGCCGATAAACATGGCAGGCGGCTATATAGGTTGAAAAGGCAAATGTGAGAAAATAAGCTCTACAAGCTCAGTCAACCTCTTCACAGTCAACTCAAAGGCAGGGAGGTTGGCAGAATGGAAAACCCGCTTTAACGTTTGGTGGAGCAAGCGAGCGTTTCTACCCCACCTGAATATGTCCTTGAAAGGGTCTTCTGCTGGCACCCGTTTCACCTGAGGTTCAAACTCAGGATATGCTGGTTGTTGCTTGCATACAGACAGTGTTGATTTATTTACTTCGTGCGAGTGTCTGTACCTCCGTTTATGTTTGCGCCAGTGATGGAAACATCACTGTGCGTAGAGAATTAACTTTCGTCTGCCAAACAAACGACCGACTTACTGCCCCTTCCCACCTCTACCAGCCAGCATATTTTCATGAGAGAGCAGTGAGTTGAGGGGGGGAGGGGCGCAGAAGAGGGAGGGAAGGGGCGTGCGCACAAGGGAGCACAATAGCAAACCTCTGCCCGCCCTGCTAGCGGTCGTGGGTGTTAGTGTCATAAGTAGATTTGTTGCGTGTATGCGTTCTGTTTGGCTGAACCGACTCACGCAGTGTGCTCTTGGCAGGGTCGGTGTCTTTCTCTCGCCCTCCCCCCACCCTCTTACCCGCTAAACTTTAAAGGTTGGGATTGTCATTTGGTCACGACCCCATTTCCGGACCCGTAAGTATCCATACCACCCGCACACGCAACTGAGTACGGTAACGAGGGCAAAGGGGAGGAGGGAAGGGTGAAGGGTGAACGAGAATTCGGAGTCACCATGGCGAGGTACATATATCCAGTCCACGCCACATACAGCCTCGTTCCATATACGCTGTGAACAAAGAATAAGTGATCAAAATTAAACTTGAAATCTTTTTCATGCGTCCCCACTGCTTTGAATGTGTGATCCTGTCAACGTCCTGGTAATTTTTGGACACCAAAATTATAGTGTGGACACGTAACCTCACACTGATTAATTAAATTTGTTCTATCTAACGTATTAAGGTCCGGCGGTGACGTTGTTTTTCCGGACAAAGCATCTTAATTTTCGGCACAGCAGGCGGGATGAAAGCTAGTTCACTTCTGTGCGTTTTCTGAAGCACTGGCTCAGAGCAGATGTGATGATGAAAATCTGTTCAAGGTGCTAGAGATTTCTCATCAGAAATACTGCAAACACATGAATAACTAAAAGTCACCCTTTAAATATTCTTATACAATACAGTGCTAGCTATGGGAAAGTGCGACACGCGTTGGCTAGTACTACTACTACTACTACTACTACTACTACTACTACTACTACTACTACTACTACTACTACTACTACTACTACTACTACTACTACTACTACTACTACTACTACTACTACTACTTCATATCAGAATTCGAACCATGCCTGAAAAGGTCTGTTCCGAAGGATTTACTCCAAGTTCACGCATTAATTTCCTCGGAAACCGAACAAGACTACTACTACTACTACTACTACTACTACTACTACGACTACTACTACTACTACTACTTCTACTACGGCGAATACCGCCACGACTACTAATTTGAATACTACTACCATGACCACAAAAGAAATTGTCACTATTGATAACGTTAGTTATTAACAAAAAGACGAAATCCTCATAACGCTGCTACATCTTTAAAAATAATCATCCTGTCGTGGTCGTTATTGGGGCTTGAAAATTAATTTCTTCCCGTCTTCGAGCCCTACTGTCCGAAACTTGCGTGGGTTTTGCGGAGAATGCGCACTAACACGATGCAGCATGCAGCGAAATTCGTGAATCATTGCAGACTCTAGCGGATTTTTTGGTGACTCACATGTAGTTCTAAAGGCATTGTTCAAAGCTTAAAAGTAAACAACCAACGATTTACGTTGTGCGAAAATCACAGTCTTTATAGAAGAACTGAAGATTCCTAAATAGCATTTCTTTGCGGACGAATAAGTAAACTGCAAGTCAAGCATTGCAGGACGCATGGGAACACTAAAAATGAATAAGTAATGGACAATTTGAATAACTGAGTTAAACTAAACACTTTTACGGCTCCCGGTTTGCTGTAGTTCGAGGGGAAACTAAGCCGCACGTCCGCAGATTTACGAAATAAAGTGTTGAGCTATGTTTTTGAACTTACATTAAGTATTCTCACCGGTGAAAAGTTCTTTCCTGCCTTTTACAGGTCTGCTTTATGCTGGCCAAACCGTTTTCGGGATACTTGCGCTGCGGTCCAGTCGTCGAATTAGCAATTACGGTAAGGCCGAGTGTAAAGATTGGTCACCATAGGAAAAAATGAGGTATTAAAATCAGCGGTAAGTGTGAATCAATCCCTGACTGTCTGCGAGCAGATGCATTTTTCCGCAAAATTACTTTTTGTCTTTCAACGGTGGTGGAGGTCGCTAGCTCTCAATAAGCATAAGAACAGTTTGTGCGAAGTATGCTCCTCTTGGTTTCCAATGTCTTTCATCAGGGAATACGCTTCCGTATTGAATCTTAATCGAAACTACCAGAATAAGACAGAAGTGGAAATGTCCTAAGATGAAAGGTGTTCTCGGGGACCGATTTCTTGCAGACGAAGACTTGAGCGCAGTCTGTCTGTTGAAGTTAGTGAGTTCCCACACCCAGGGCCAAGGGTTAATGTGGTTTTCTTCCAAGAAAAATGGTCCCATTTAAGTTATCCTTTTAAAAATTATTTAAATGTGAATCCAAAGCGAAAATTTGCATACTTTTCCAATATTGGGGATTTATCCTAGTTAGTGACATGATAAAACATTTGGTGAATTGTCAAAAGTACTTTAATTCACATTCCTAACCAGGAGGTAGCTTATAGATTTGTCAATTCACTCAGTCTTAATGTTTCCGCGAATTATTGGTTCATGCCCCCTAGGACGATCTCGAGACCCTACAAATATCGCTGAAATAAAATTTATTTCCTATTATTCCCGGTGTCTGTAGGAAAGCTGGATTTTTTAAAGAAAGTAATGGCAAAACGTGCATAGCTGATTTATACACATCTTGTAGTAGGTCCTGTCTTTTTGACAATAAGTAAATAGGAGTAAAGAATGTTTGGGTTTTAAACAAAGTGGCGCATTACATCTTTTGAGATGTCCTGGCTGCATTTATAGTCTTACACATTCAAATTGCTTAATCCGGCCGTTTTTTATTCCAGTTCCATTATTTATGAGTTCTGATAAATTCCGATATAGAAGCGTGGCAGTGTTTTCAAACCAATGTAGACGGGTTGTTTATCGATCCGGCTGCAGTACGGGAAACGTTAGTCTCGCTGTGTCCTGGAGCTCTGCTTTACAGACCTCACAGCCTGGTTGACGGTGGCTGATACGCCAGAAATGGCCATCCTAATACCTTAAACAAGTGCAAAGTGCGAACAGCCACTTGCACAAATTCAGCAGCGATTGCACTCAAAAACGTGAAGGTTGGCCAAACCTCATCAGGGTCGGCTTCCACAGGGTGTCCTCATACGTCATGAACACATCGGAGGCCGTCTGTTCGAGCTTTACACAAACCGGGTATGACCATCGGGCGTCAAGCGGCCTGTCCTAGAGAGAGTCTGTCATGACAAGAAACGGCTGGAGCCGCTTATCGGATCTGCTCCCGTTGAGGATCGAACGACGATGTCGGAAAGTGGGAATGCTTACTCCAAACGCAGATGGCTGAACTCGAATAAACAGTACGAGGGTTGAAATCACCACGCAAGTCGTGGTCCACCTGACGGGACTCGGTCAGACCTTCATTTTTGACGAGGCCGAAATCCTCACGAGAGGTGACAACCGCTTGAGTCGCGAACTGGTTAGGTCGTGGTTCTCTTCGGCACAGTCTATTAGAAAATGCAATGACCTCCCACCTCCACAGTCGGAGTTATGATTTCACCTGGACAAGGGATTACTCACACAGGGAGCACGAGCCTGAACAATGGTCCCAGTGGCGACATCGTTAAGTCAAACTGTGCAGCCTTTACCTTCCCAAATCTCGGACACCACTTACTCACACGCCGGCGATCAAGCCACTGACGCGCCAAGTAACAACGTCTGTCATGAATGTGAGAGACGTTAATTTTGATAGGTGTGTGTGATTGTGTGATAACCGAATCCTACAAATCCTGATGTTCCTCTGTATCACCTCCTCCTGCATGCTTTGGCTTCGAGGGGAAATTCGAAATTATCATACATAAAAATTCTTCTACGAAAGATTGGGTCTCCCTCCTCCTAAGTGCAGTCTGTCATTCACCGTTTAGCACGTGTCGTCAACTCTAGCTTACCCTGTCGCTGTCAAATTTACTTTTTTGAATTAGTGCTGTTTACCTGCTAAGGATTTGTTTCCTCAGCACACACGAAGAATTTACTCCGTAAACTAACAAATATGTTAACACATCTAAGTTAATCCACATTCCCTATCGTAGCCGACTGAACAACAGTCCGTGATCTAGTGACAGATTACTTGACTTCAAGTTCAATGGCCAAAGAGTTTGCTTTCGAGTCTTAGGTTATTTAAGCCTGATGACGCCTAATAAGGTAAAAGTATCCATCTAAGTATCTCTTATATTTGTCGATTATTTCTCATTGTTACTGGACTATATACGATTGACTCCGGCGGCTCTAAACTCAAGTAGAAGACTCAGGGTGACAGCATATTCTGTACCAAAACAACATCAGGGATTTCTCTAGAAACCGATTTTTTCCAGAGTCCAAATTTGATGAACACTTGGTCACTCACATGTATCTCATCTGAAGAAATTCTCATACGTAACGCTCCCATCACAGACATGGATAACTCTAGGCGTGCGTCATAACAATTAAGAAGTGCATTCTGTCCAGATAGTCATTTTTTCCATTTGTGAAGGTGCCGTGCTTGACTCGAAAAATATTCAATGGGAAGACACCATGGCCACAGAGACCAGTAGACATTTAAAAATTAGGATTTAATTTTGTAGGTTTTCAACTTCCACCCAGGTGATCTTTTCGTATCTCAATATCAGCGCTGAAGGAGTCGTAGGATATGGCATTGGCACTACCTCCTTTCTTCCTTCCTTCCTGTCTCATCTCAACAGCAACTTTTGACGCTATTTTGGCGAAGCCTGCGTGTGTGTGTTTGAGTGGGTGGATGGGTGGATGGACGGGAGAAAGCACTGAAGACCACCCGCTTATCCGTCCCAGATTCCGCTACAGGTTGCGCCTGCCCGCCGGGGGGCGGCGTCGCGCTGTCGAGCGTCTGTGTGTGTGGCCTGGGTTGGGGTCGGAAGGAGGCTGCGTCCGAGCATCTTCGCTCTCAGGGCGGTAGTCAGCACACTACAGGTACGACGACCGCCCAAAGAGCGCCCACCTATCCACCACGCCACCGCCGCACCTCTCACTGACGCTTGACCTGCAAGTCAGAGCAGATTTGAACAGCTTTTCCTCTCAGCATCATCACCATCATCACCGCCGCTACTCACTAACGTGTGCATGTGTGACTGCATTTTCCCCTTTGTCTCAATGGCGGTATTTCCGGCCATCTATTCATGCGCAGACTAAAGTGCAATGTTAACGGCTGATGGAAAATAGTCTTCTTCTTCTTGTTGTTCGTCTTCTCTTAATTTTACGAGGTGCTTCAGGAAAAACCTCCACATACTTGGAAATTGTTAGTTTTTTTCCGGAAAAAAGAGTTGTGCTACGAGGGCTATAGACTTGGATGGTCAGCAAACTCCAACAACGTCTTACCTCAAATTACATGAACCCACTCCACAGCGCCTGCTTACATGACACCATTCAGCATTATGTCACGTATCATTCCTGCAGCGTACATTCGATCCAGTCTTCCCCCACCGATGTGACGAATGAAGCATCGAATTTGAAGAAAGTACACATCTCACTTGAGCAGGAAACCTGTCATCTGGTGCAGTCTGGAACAGGGGCTAGGTTGCGTGTGGGACCCATAGAGGGCTGATTAGCCTTGTCAGCCATTGCGTTCGCGCCCACCTCCAGTTGTCTTGCCTTTAAAGTACAGTGTATGAGGGAGGAGAGAGTGAGGTAGATGTAGTGCATGTCTACCTCAGTACAAACAAATTTACACTGCTGGTCACACCTCGTGCGGCAGTGGTACACGTCGTCACTTGCGGCGGTCGAGCAGTTGTCTAAGTTCCTCCATGCCACCATGCAGACAAGGAGTCTGGGACTGCGTGAGCGAGTGGACCACCTGATTAACCTCATAATGTTCCGCTAACGAGCCCGGCTACTTAGCCCTGTGGACCCCCCAAATCGTGAATCCCACTCATATATCTCGGCTAAGTGATCAATAATAACGCAGTAATTAGGTCGCGTTTGTCTGTCCGATACTGTTTCCATTAAACAGGGTAAGACCGTTCGCACTTGAATGCAGGCTTGTGAAATTTGATGGTGCCATTCAATTCTACTCCTGTCGCAACCTTTCCCTCGTCGGAAAAGATAAATGAGAGGAAACCATAAATTAATAGAAAGTTGAACAGTGTTAAACATTTTCAATTCCGCCTTGGCATAAGAGTCCAGTTGTCCCAACCTTGTATGCTTCATTTTCACTGGAAATATTTGTAAATGGTTTTTTTTCTAGATTCACAAATCTTTCCATATACCTATTTCACAGAGGACGTCTTCACATAAAATGATTCTCACTTATTCACTATACAGTCGATACATTTACATAAATAGAAAGCCTATCTTTCAGGTATAATTCCGTCATAGGAGATAAACGCTCATAGGTGAAGGGAATATAAATGAGAAGGACCATTGCGCGAGGACGTGTGGAATGAGGATGCAGATCAAACATTAAGATCAGCGAAGCACGTGCGCGCCAGACAGTCATGAACTGGATCGTGATAAAAAAGTTCCTTTTGGAAATTGCCGTAGAGAATGTGCCGAAACTTACTAAATACTGGTTGAACATTTCCTATGCCTTATAATAAAAAGTTACCCGGAGGGAGACCCAGACGTGGCCAACAAAGAACTACATACAAAGTCAGTTCGCAGGAAATGTGATGCTGGCATTTACTGGGCCAGTCTGCTCAGCCAAGTTGCACCCGTGAGAAATTTCCTTCATTAGTAGCCTGTAATTTTCGAATGCATTAGGATGTCTGTGAAAGGTACGGTATATTTTATCAAAAAAGCGCAAAAGATTTATTTATTATATTTATTTCGTAAGAAATTGCTACTTCCTTAAATTGGGTTTTTAAAATGCTTGCTACTATATGTTTATTTAAAAATATAATCTGTACGCTCACCCAATCTGAGTGTGACCAAGGGAGTTGTTAATTATATTCTTTGAAAATATTAGCTGAACTGTGTGCAGCCACCTAAGAAGTTTTTTCCTATATAATAGTGCAATAGACATGGATGATTTTGTATATTCTATGAATGGCGTAAAGAAACCTAAGGATGACGTTCTATATCAATAATCATGATGGCTTTGCAAATATGATCACTGTCATTGCCTTCACAGAGAACATTTAGTCTCTTCCTTCAAATGCCATTTTCGTATAAGCGTGTTATATGAAAATAGTTAAGGTATTTAATTATATTTCCTTTTATTAAAGTAGGATTGGTGTTATATGGGCATCTGAAGGCAATTGGAAGAGGAAGACTACCCAAGTATTGATTTTTACGTTTGATGCACACACACAGTCAGTGGACGGTCCCATGAAATATTAATCGAAATTCCAAAATGTGTTTTTCAATTAGGAAGGACGTACTCCCTTCTGCCGTCTGCCGAAACGGCATACGACAAAAATGACTAGACAATTAGTATGAGTTTTTTAATGCTTTTCAACAACAAGAAACACGGCCAAAATATCCTTATTTGTCTCCTTCAAATTTTGTGCGCGAAAAAGCGTGACTTTCGGGCCTAAAATTTTTTCACTTCCCAACTAATTTGGAACCTAGTTACCTGTTGCACTTACTTTTAGAGCTAACAGTTTATAAGCTGCATACTTCCTACATACGGAATATCATGCTTTCCTCTATATCCTTAAGATGATATCATACTGGCCTCAAAATTTTGCCATGGATGCGGACTATGCTGTATGCTTCATAAGGAACTTTCATAAACGAACGGGTACGATGCTATTTGAATGGACGTTTCAAGGCCTTAAAAAAATCTCATAATTAACTTTGTCTAAAAAGTCTGGTGAGGACTAATTTACTACAAAATTAGTATGATGAGGGGCAATAATGACCACCTTTTCTATCAAATACATTTGAATTTCAAAGTTCACCGAAAATTAATGGAAAAAAATGCATACTAGCTAAGTATTCATTTTTTTATTGAATGCGACTCTGGTAGGCTGCCGAAAAGAAGCGCATTTAAAAGCCCGCATCTTGGCGTGACTGAAATAGTTTAAGATCATGCGGCACAATGACTAACAATGAAATCGGTCAGCCTAACAAATGAGTTAGGAGAGTTCTTGCCAACTTATTTTCAAACAGTTTATAGGTAGACATGCAAAATGCATATTTTTAAAGGGCGTTCGCATTAATTATACTTCTGAGACTTTCTTATGCTATTTGTTAAGGTCCGGGGGATATATGCAACGGCACATGTGAGCTCAAACTCTTCAGAAGAGACCCCTCCAGCTTCACAATTTCGGACATTTTTACAAGCTCGTTTCAAATAAAACTAAATAAAACAGTATTTGCAGACCCATTCACGTGCGTAACTACATTAACAAATTCCTGTGGAGCTGGTTGTACCGACCAGATTGTTCACTGTCTGTGGAATAGGATAAGAGGGCACTTACCGACTTCAGGGCGAGGAGAGGTTACCCTAATTTTTCCAAAACTGGACATTGAATGAACGGTCACGGGGCTTCCACAGTACTCCTTCGATTATCGGCTGCTATAGAAAAGCTCTACAATATCATATCTTGGCAAGAGTTGTGCGTTTCGTGCGGGGAGTGTTTGTCCTCCAGAAAAATTCATTGTAAATGAACGCACCAAAGCAGAAAGACTATTTTTTTGAGTAGGAACCAAGAAGCATTAATTCACAGGTTTCTCAAAGAACAGTGCAGGACATAAACATTTAATCATTGCATCAAGGCATTGCACAGGCTACATGAAGAAGACCACCTATTTAAAACCGCTGAACTTGCAGATCAAATCGAAAATGACAGCCTCACAGTGCACGTTTTATTCGGTGAGGGGTCACCCTTTCACTCTTGCGCTAGAGTTGCCAAACGAAATTGTCGTATCTCATCCGAAGAAAGGCATTTGACTTTGCAGGAAAACAAAAGACAATTTTAAAACTAATTTGTGAAGTAGGAGGGTTTCATTGTCTACTGGTTTTTGTGTAAACATCGGTCACACTGAGCGCGCATCTCACAAGGCTTTAGTATTTTCTCGAACAGTCATTTATGGGTGATGGCATTTCCCACATCTTCGGGTTTCAACACGATTAAACACCAAGCTCGCATGCCCGTATTCCTCGAGAAATCCTCCAAAGGCGTTTTTAAAAACGGGTGATTTGGATATGAAGGACTTAGACCACCGACTGCACGTTTTGCAAAGTCCCCGTATCCGGATCTTTGACACGAGACTTACTAAAATAATAGGTTTGGCTTAAAAGATTATGAATTTGGCTGGAAATGGGAGCATTTTTAAACGGCAATATAGGGGTAATCCCTGAAATTATTCACATTGTATTCCACTGCGCATTTGTATGAATTTAAGTACGCAACGCTAAATTGTTTAATTGAGGTCTTTCGCTTGTGTGCGTTATTCTTCTTTTATACGGGAGTTCCTGGTACGAAAATGAGTCGGATGTAGTTACGTAGCCGTACTTGTGGTAAAAAAACCAGCCACCTGTAATACGGGACCGGTGGTAATAGGGGCTTTTACAGGCGGGGCTGCGGAACGCACAGGCGACGAGGTTAAGTAATTGTCTGCAAAAGAAATGCTATTGGTACTGCGCGGTCGTATCTGAGTAATTGACAAATAGTTGCCCTAACCCCTGACTCTAACTCCTAACCCTATCTCCTAACCCTAACCCCTAATCCTAAGCCCCAACCCCTTAACCCTAACCCCAACACTGACTCTGAGCCTTGACCGCAGGCCTAAACCCTGACCCTGAAACATCCAACGGGGAAGATAGAGGGGAACGACAGTTCGAAAGTCAAGAAGGACCACTGGCGTTGGGCCGGAAAAGGTAGACACGGCAACAAAGAAACAAGGCCGCCAACAGAACACACACCGCAACGCACAGCAACACTATGCCAGCGTAATCACACAAACTGAAAATAATTAAGTAGGTCAACAGTATTGCGTCCAGTAGAGGCGAAGAGACGAGCCACAGGAAGTAGTTTAGAAGAGGGAGACACGATCGCTTGGACAAGTGCTTTATTAGCCTGACGTTTCGGATTTCTGCTCGAACTCATCATCAGAGACAAAGCAGATATGGGTGGTTCATGCAGAAGGGGCTGCAGTGAACATTCATAGGTATGCGGTAACATGGCTACTGCATCCTATAAATACTGCAGCCCCTTATGCATGAACCACCCGTATCTGCTTTGTCTCTGATGATGAGTTCGAGCAGGAATCCGGAACGTCAAGCTAATAAAGCTCTTGTCCCAGCGATCGTGCCCCTCTCTTCCAGTATTATGTCCATCAGATGGGGCTACATAATGAATCAAATGTCGTGCCAGTAAGTCAAATTTATTAAATTCTCCGATTTAATAGATACACGCAGTGATTAATTTCATATCTCATACTTTATGCCTTACTTCCTTTCATCTTCTTCTAGTGGAAAGTAAAAATGACATGGCGTGTGGACTTGCCTTTTCTGAAGGCATGGGATCTCCTGCTTATAGTCTCTCCTATATTCTGGTCAGAATCCTAGTCAGATGGTTATTTGTTTTTACAGACTGACAGGATTGTCGACAGCGCTCTGACGAAGGGCAAGGTAGCTCTAAAGCACTGCCGTTTGTCGGCCACACGCGTTTCAGGCGACTTGGCATAGGATGTAACTAAATGGGCCAAATTATCTGGAAAACATTAGCCTATCCACACTATTTCCCACAAATCTCAGGCTTGACCATTGAGACAATGAAATCGGGGATTGAGGGGGGGGGCGTGGAATGAGTATTACGGTAGCCACGCAACTCGGATTTCCAGGGTATTTTGCATCAGCATTAAGATGATTCTGGACCAACTAGTCACACTGAGGAACAGTCAGTCAGACTGATATTCGGCCGTCGGCAATAAGTAAAACGACCCGGCTGTTTTTTAAACCATTTCGTACTCGAGTGCCACATCGGAAACCACGTAGACATAGACGGAAGACGGTCTCCCCGATGTTCTACGTACCTGTCCGGGCCTCTCAACTTCCATGCGGACTATGAACTGCATTTTTCTTTAGTTTCTGGGGTGGTCTTTCTGGCTTGCGTCATGGACATCTTCTTCGACCCAATCGACTCTGGCATGTGAGAAAAAAATAAGCCGCACATTGCCACAGGTCAACAAAATAATGTTCACTAAAATGTGCACTATTATCTAGGTGTTTAGGTGGTAAATGCTAGCTCTAGCATGCACACTCTTCTGTCCAGCCTCTAAATGTTGCCACAAATTTTTGTCCTTCTTTTTCCTCCTTTTCTTCTCATTTTTAGTCTCTCTCTTTCCCTTCCTAAACTCTACTTTCACTAGTTTTGGCAGTCCTGCCTTTCGTCAACTTTGTATCTCCCAGATCCTCACCGCTGCCCTTCATGGTTATTACTTTATTTATTTTGCTCCCCAAATTAGCCGAGTCGTCTTTACGTCTGGCATACTCAGCCTGTTAACCTCAAGCCAGGGTCTCTAGAAACTTTGTAACTGACATGCAGTCTGCATTTAATCGCCGTAGATGTCTACTGAAGCCGTTGGTAGAACAGACTTTCTAGTGAGCGAGTCTGATATAGGCGCATGCTGCTTCGAAAGAAAATCATGCATCTGCCTCAGGCAGCAGGAGGTTTGATTGATAACCGGATAATAATAAATCACAACCTTCCTAGTTGTGTCACGCAGAACTCAATCGGCGAACCACGAGTTTGGGTTTTTGGCTAGTATCATTGTCGGGAGTGTAGCGGAACCAATTTATACAAACAAACCACATGCTACTGTTGGCCTGGAGGGTGTAAAGTTTTAATATACCCACTGAATACGGTCGACTCCAAAAAGAACCCTCCCACAAACTTTAGTGTCAGACCAAATTAGCGTGGTTCCGACGACATACCTTCCACAGTAAAAGTCATTTATAACAAAAGTGTAGTTCCGACAATTGCATATATTCATGATTTAGATAACATTGGTTAGTATTTTACATTTTTTCACGACATTTATCTGAAATTTTGAACAAAAGAGGCGTTATTTCCCTGTCAAATTTTAGATTTTTGGTCTTTTAATTTCTTGGCCCATCGATACTACTAAAAATTTCCGCATTCAGCCCTTAATTATCGGCCAGAGTGGGCGGTTCTTTTTTACAAACTTAATTAACTGTGCACTTAAGTAAAACACCAACAGGTGTGAAAACCACTCAAAGTAAGAGAAAAATTGTCGGGGTTTTTGACGTTACTAGTTTAATGTAATTTTAAAATATTTGAAACAGGATGAGGGGGAAACTGCAATTTGCGGAATATGAAATTTCCTGTGGGTAAAGTAATTAGGATGACAGTGTTTTCCGGATATCCTATTTCTACTAATTTTTCGTCAGCAGGTGGCCACGCCCTAATTCCAGACCGGAAGTACTTGAGTTTCAAATTCGGGTCACTTTGCCAGCAAGCATTAGAATGAGGTTGGCCACCACTTAGGTCAGGTACTCACACTCTGCCAGCTATCATAGAGAATGTTTACTTACATGGAATCAACAGAATTAGTAGCATTAAAAGAGGCGTAGGTCCACTGGTCACAAGGTAGTGCGTTTACCTCAAATCCACTGGGGGCCAGGGCAGAACGGAGGATTTACGATTCACTCCGCAAGCAGGATGGCTTGGGAACCGCAACCCCCACATGGCTCTGAAAATTCTTGTTCGCAGCCAACATAACCTGACTTGACGATCCAATTATAGGTCGTTTAACTGAGCAAACAAGTGAAACCAGGTTCAAACTTCGGTTGTTGCCTATATGAGGTTGCTAAATGTCTGCCTTACAACGAACAGTGGGCTAGAAACGACCACTCCAATTTTCCTTGTTTTCGTTGGTAATATTCCACGATCATTCGGCCTAATTGGAGACGGGCAATCCCATCTATTATGGGAAGATGGGTAGATTGTACCACCTTTCCTGTTTCTTTTACTCATTTTGGAGTATTTTCCAGAAAATAGTGCTTTGGCCTGGCAAATGTGCTATAAAGACTTGTTTAAACACATTAGTTCGTGTGAAAATACTAAAATACGGATTGGCAACGGTATAGAGAAGGACCTCACTTAATTGTCAGTGGACTGTGGATCATGCTATACGCGATTTGTATTAAAGAGAAATTTATGGGTGGGACAGCACGCCAGACATTAAGTTGACAAAATGGAAGAACACACAAAAATGGCCTGTATTTATGCTGAAAGTCCTATCCTACGCTATTGTAGGACAACGGAAATGAGAGTAGTAATTAAACAATAAACAAAAAGTAAATTTCACAAAGTAACGATTTTGAGTCAAAGTGTCAGGTCGTGGGAAGTAATCGCTGTCGACAGTGTAATTTCTGCAACAGCCTGCAAATGCATGCCAAGTCAAAACCCCATACGACACGATCCACAGTCTACTGACAGTTAAGTGGGGTCCTTCTCTACACCGTTGCCTACGGATTTTTAGTGCTTTCGTCGACCAGTTTGCACTATAAAGTGTACATGAGGATAAGAGTGTTTGGGGCAAACTTCCGTTAGATATTAAAAACTATTGGTCTGCAAGGGATTGTCACTGAAGCAACTAGCGATAAGAAAAGATGAACCAAAGATCGCATAAAAGTGTGGTTCACCGAACTACTTAGAATAAATGAAGTAAACCCATACAGTGTCATTTTGTTGTGCAGTGTCTGGCTTCTTTCCTCACAAACCATTTGTTGGTTGCAAACAAACCATGTGTAGTGAGAACCTACACGAGAACGGTGGAATGGATCTTGCTGGTTTATTTGCCTTAGCTGGTTGCTGATAACCAAACTGAAGTCCAACTTCAAGTGATCCTTGAACGCTGGGTCGAGTGCGGGATTTTGGACCTCCCTCAGTACCACAGGTGGGCTAACGCTTAATTCCAGGGAGCCTCTATCTCCATGCCAAACACATAACGTAAATCCTAAGCCCAACCTTGCCAGCCATAACCATTACCCTAATCCTAGTCCTACTGACCAGTCTCCCTTGTTTTTGTCGGTAATAGCACACTGTCTGACTCTAATCCTTGTCCTGCCATTAGCCATGATCGTAAAAATAACCACAACTCTTACCCTCCGGGCTTTAGGACAAGGTCATCTGTAATATAGAGGTCCATATTCGCGTGCCCAACCGAACGTCACAAATCGAAGACTGCCTGAGCTACGAGTTGGAAATAGTAAATGGAGAATGTCCATATCTGCCCTGCCATCAGGGTCAGTCAGCAAACACCGTCCCCATGTGACAATGAATCCTCATCGTAATAATTTAATCATGATTGATTGCCCGTCGCTACTCTTCCGTCAGTGAGGACTCAGACTACAATTTTAAGTTAGACCAGAGAGTATATATTCCTCACTATGGACAAGTTAGATTGTCGACCACCACTTCCACGTGGCTCTCAGCATTTCTAATTGAAATTGATAGTTACTGATACAGTAGTTCGAGGGGTAGTGGGTATGATTCGTCAACCAACCTACCTGGGCACTCCTTCCTGGGTGTTTCCAAAATTTTCACGTAATCTTTCTCTTTTTGTCAGTTCTCTCACTAGTTGCATATATCACTGGTTGCTATGCGACCAGCTGGACTAAGACAAATTGGGATGGACACGTCCCATAGTCTGATCGGTGAACTACTTAAGACTCAGTGACCAACGAACTCGAGCCCGAGTCGGCGGTCATTCAGAGCTGATGTTCGGTAGCGCTGGCTGATGACGGCTAAGAAGCCGGAGATGGGCATTTTGGTCTCCTTTGTCTTTGCAGCCAGTCCTCTTCTGTAAAAATGAGAGTATATAAAATAAACTTAATAGGGCAAAAAATTTTCCCTGTAGATATTTCAAAATGAGTTGAAGCCGTTTGAGTAGTATGCGGAAGAATGAAATAGTTTATTTATTTTAAATTGGCCAACTGCGGATCATAATTCAAAAATGACCAGCCCGTCTTTTGTCCTTGGTCAGAAATACTTCTCCTATTCTTAGGTCCGATCTTATGCTGATGTCGTCGGAGAAGATAAAACCATAGGCACTGACCGATTAGTTGTTGCTAGGCGCCTCGTACCATATCATCGAAGGCAAAAAGCTGTAGTACTTTTTAATTCCATTTTCATTGATATAACTCGTGTACTCACACACTTAATAACCTGCCAAGGGCCGCCAAGACAAAAATGGAATCTGGAATACTCAGTCGGAAAGTTAACCCCCTGATATGTTAATTAGGGACTGGAATCGACCTTTATTAGTTATGGGGCATTAATTAATGCGGAAAACTCGGCTGAATTTGAGTAATCATTACTACTAAACTGCATTTGCTGCGATATAGTCTTCATCCGCTTTGACACTGCTCTACCGACCAAACTGTCATGATAAAATATAAGAATTTGGCCATACCAGTTGGCGGAGTATTCAGATGCATGAACGAAGAATTGGGCAGTAACGCCTCCAGCAGCCTAGACACACTTTTTCTGGTGTGGCATCTCAAGGGCTATATCAACAAATCATCGGATGGTTCCCCCATAGACCACTGCCTTTGTCATTCAGGACGCTCACTCCCCCTCCTTTTAGTTCTCTACTCATTTTGACAGGTCTACCGTCGATTCCGGTGATATTCGCCGTCTGCTTCACAGCAGACTGGCCCATAGTTTACTGGTCGACTTACCTGTCTGTGAGAAAATGCCAGTGGGTCGGAATTCAGGCCCCCTCATTGCACCGCGTAACCTGTGTTCCGAGCTGAGTAAGATAACTACTTTTTTGCGTTTAAGAAATTTGACGATTATGAGGCCACGAGGGCTTCTGTAAATGATAATTGCGGTTTGGGTTTACCATTGTCGGAGTTTTTAACTGGCCTGCCCATTCGGTATTACAGATCCGGTAAAAGCACACGTATAATTGCTTCATGATTCCGTCTCTGGGGTAGAACTTGTTTGGGAACTCAGTCCTTACTGTTTAGCCCCAATCAGTGACAGAAGAAGAAACGAGATTGTAATGGTGGGTTTTATCTGCCCATATTGGGTGAGGGCTGACTGTGCGGCCTACAATCTAGCGTCGCAGAGATTGTGGATGGCAAGTAGGACAAATGGAATTGCAACATGCTAGCCTGACTCCCTCATAAGTCTCTTCTAAAGAAAACCATCCAACCTCTCAAAAGCTATATCAGCACATCATCGGATGGTTCCCCTCTAGACCACCTCCGTGACCATTTAACACACCCTACTCCCTTCCTTCCTTCCTTTTACTTCTCCCCCCCTCCCGATTGTACCGGTTAGTGGAGGAGGAGATGAAGAAGACGGAACAAGAGTAGAGGGCCACCTGTCCAGTCAGACAGGAGCGCAAGTCGTGTACCTCAATGTTGCTGCAGTGACTGGCACTCAACCAGGCGGATGGGGGGGGGGAGGGAATGCCGAGTGCATGGTTTAGACAGTCAGCACCATTATCTTCCACGTTCACTGAAGCTGAACCAGGAGGAAGTGCCCTGTGACGACCTGGCCACCCACAACCGATTATCTCTCCCTCAACTGTCATCGTTACATTCGTGGATGAGTAGCCGGAGGAAGAAGAAACGCGAGACGGAATGGTCTTGAAGATATTTGGGAGGAACGGGGGATAGGCAGGTTTTTTTCCCGATTATTGTCTTCCACAGGAAGCGTGACTTATGCCTGTATGGTAAACACTGGACTATCTGACTATTCATTTAAGTTCGCACGAATTTGGGTACACAAGTCAAATGCAGTGTTTACTCGACGCAACACCGTGCATTGTGTCTTTGCATGCTTTCGCTACACGTTTTTTCCATGGGCCTTCTTGCTATTAGCAAAAGCCTGCTTAAAAAGGCAGAAAGGCTTGTAATAGCCTAGCCGCAGCGTTTCTCGTCTGGCATTTGGAGAACTGTCTCGGCACATCAGCAAGTAATTTCCCTCTAGACCACCTCTGTGGCTATTTGGCCCACCCTTCCCCCTCCTTCCTTTTACTCCCTCCCACCATTGTGCCGATTAGAGAAGGAGAGGAAGAAGGCGGAACATAAGTAGAGAGCCACCCGTCCTGTGAGACAGAGGCTCAAGTCGTCTGTCCTAATATTGCTGCGTTGACTGGTAATCAGCCAGACCGAGTGCGTGACTTACATAGCCATTACCGTTACGTGGATGTCGAACCTAGAAACCTAGCCTGGGGAGTATCCCTCCCTTCCCCAACTGCCTGAACAGACGGGCGTTGAAAGAGTCAATACGAAACGGCTTTCAAGAGTACTGAGTGCTGAGCGACATCATTTCCGAATCCACACATAGTCAGTCATCTTTCTTGATGGTCCTCGCCTTGGGCGATGGACATGATTTATTTTTGCACTTGATTACAAGAGGCAGGGTTTGTGTGAGCCTGGGTTCTTATCTTGCGCCAGTGGCACTACCGAGTCAAGACTACTGGAGGTGAGAGTTGCTTTGTTGTTCCTCCTGCATCCTTTTCTTTTTGGTCAAAGTTGTGGGCCGTAACGCATTTTTATTTCGTCTTCATAATCGGTAGACCAATTTCTCACGGCCTCATCAGCTTATTCCATACTCTCTGTGACGCACGTCGTTGAGAAAAAAGTAGGCTGATAATCACGAGTTTTCAACATTTGACCTAGTCTCTCAGCGGAGGTGCTTGAAGTGGTTAGAACATTGTGCAATGTCTGGCTGCCCACATTTTCATACTAAGAGCTCTAGGGATGGTGTTAATTTCTGAAGGGTAAAAGACCATCGACATGGCCGCAAGGTTCAAAGCAGGAAATTAAGGTATGATTTAAGAAACCAAGGGTACTCCTACTTCTTGAATTTTTTGAACACGAACGAGGGGAAGTAGAGAGCCACATACAGTAGGTGGGCTAACTCATGAAGTGTCAGCCGAAATTTCGAAAAGATTACTTAAGTAGAGTTGTAAAACTAGTCATTTTGCAGCGTATATCCGTACTAATTCAGTTACCTCAGAATGCCGGCTTTCTAACGAACATCTTTCCGGTTGCATGCAAAAACTATACTCTGTAAAAAATGACTACTTATATAGCATGCATTTTCCTCATTGATTTTCGATGCCCGTAAAAATTCAATTACATTTTATAGAAAACATGCATAAAATATTCATTCTTTTACTCATTCGGTAGAAAATTATGTCTTCTTCCAATTTTATACTCAAAGTAAGGATATAATTCGGTTTTAAATAAGTTTCTAATTAGGCTATTTTTAATACCGTGAAACGGCCGTGCATAAAGCGTCATGCGTCTGCATTTACTAATGTGGCTTGTAAAGTTAACAATATGGCTCAAATCTACTGTTAAATTTTATGAACCCCACACGGTCTTCTCCTAATACCGTAGAGAAATGTATGGTTTTCCAGCTTCTAGTTTGGGAACCTCGAATGCAAGTGTAACGGCGGGTCGGATTCAAATTTATTCGGGAATTGTGAAAGTTTTTTAAAACCGAATTATATCCTTCTTTGGATATAAAATTGGAAGAAGACGTCATTTTCTACCGAATGAGCAAACGAATGAATAGTTCTATGCATGTTTTCCCTGAAATATAATTAACTTTTTAAGGGCACCGAAAATCACTGAGTTGACGGCAGAACGAGCAGCGGAAAGGTTTAAGGCATCTGTGGGAAAATTAAAGCCGATTCTGCGGCCGCAGAAAATTTTTGGTTTTCTCCGAAACTAAATAAAGTTCCACAGGCTTCTTGGCGGTCATCAAAATAGACGTTGCTAGTGAAGTTTCTGCGGGGACTGCAAATCAGATAGACAGAGCGTCGATTGCTGCCGGGGTTCATCTAAAAAGTAATATGATGATTATTTGTTTGGATGTATTGGTAGTTAGTAAATGGGGAATTCTTCCAATTACCTGTACCATCAATTCTGATTTGTATTAGGGGCATTCGGTAGTCGCAGTTGCAGAGCACCTCCCAACAAAGCCGGATGCAAGCTGTTTTTTGCATGAAGGCATTAAACCCCAGATCGAAAACTCCTCCGGACTAAACAATTATTGAAGCTTAAATTGACTATGTCCACGGATCCACTGTAAACCTCTTGTTTAAATTCCATGGACTGTAAGGTGTTATCTTCTTTTTAAAGTGGTGTCGAAAATGGGTTCCAAACGGACTTCGTAAAGTTATTTGACATAAATTACTGGAATTATCCACAATAGTTGTGGGCGTTTTAAGATGCGACACCGTTTGTTCCCCAGTTTCACCATCGATGGACAATCTTCTGTTTTGATGCTGCCGCCTGGCTACTTCCCTTCCCACATGTTAGACTAGACTTCTTTCACATTTGCGCTACCTGCAGAGTTCATCACTCAGGGGACATGCATTTCCGGTTTTCTTCCAAATTAGAAATAAGGCGCGCCATCTCCCTCTTTCTCATATGGCACGAATAGAATATTGTGAAATGATTTCCAGTACACGGCACATACTACTGCCAGGTTTTCTGTGTGAACAGCGCGAGCGTATTCCGCCGAGGATGAGACCATTCAGCTTTAATGCATGCACACTAACCAGGAGGACACAACGTATGCCCTATTCTGAAGACTTTACTTCACGTTCATTCAACTTTAGTCCCGGTACAATAAATTTCCCCTTGCGAACTGAATTTATACGAGAAATCAACTGTTTAAGGCTGGGTGAACCGGTAGTGAACTGAACACCTCTTGTCTGGGCTTTTATCTTGTAGTTAAGTTGCCAGTATGATACAATAAGTGCCGCGAAAATCTGGCTAGCCGACGCGCAAACGGCTGACCTACTGCAATTCTCGATCTATTAATTGACTTACTTCTTATTACTGCCAAGCAGTTGGTTATCTTCTGGCATAGGCGCAGACTAAGACATAAAAGTGACAGTTCGAGCATCGATTTCGATGATGTCGACCGTGTGCCCCACAGCTGCAGCAGCGGTGGGAGCAGGGACGGTGACTTGCGCAGGGGTTTATAGTACCGGTAGACTTGCGCTGCATCTACCTACACTCTCTCCTCCTCCCTCGCCCGAGCCCGGTGTCAAGACGGAGTCAAGAAGACCGGAGACGAGGGAGGCCGCAGGTGGATGGCTTGGACGGATCCTCACCTTTGCGTTCCACCACACCCCCTGGTCCACACAACAAATAACCAGGATTTCAACCAACACAACCGAGATTGGAGACTGGCACGGCCCAAGCCGCACCTAGGCGTGCCGCCAACGCCTGGCTCGGATCCCACGCTGTGGTGGGAGTGCCATACGGCCACATTAAGAAGGAGCCATTGCAGCCTGACTCTCAGACCACCACCAGTCAAGGAGGAGGTCCAAGTTATCCCGTCAGTTAGCAGCCTTACAAGCCACGGCTTTTAGCGCACCGTGATAGCTTCAAGCGCGTCAGATTGTTTATAGTGAGGAGAAAATGCGCTGAGTCGTCGACCTCACTCTCTCTTCCCATTCCCACGCCGCAGCCGCTGCCGAGCCGGTCAGCAGACTGGAGTGGGAAATGGGCGCGGTGGCTGACACGGTCGACTGACCATGCCTGCGCGCGCCACAGCACGACCTGGCCCCCCATACACACACAAACACCAGGATTTCACACAACGGGGGTTGAACGGCGTGTCTCTCACATGCGTGAGAGGGCCGTGGAAGGTGCTGCTTCAGCCCGTCGCCCAGCCCACCAGTCCGCCACTCCACACAACACACACACACACACAACGGGACGAACTGCGTGGACCGAGTGGGGGCGTCAATCTGCAACCTTCCTATCCACGACGCTTGACGTGTCGGGATAGTCTCAGACTCAAGTCACCCCTGCAGCCGAAGCCGCATGGGGACCGAGTCGAGATGCACACTTCCCACTTGCGTGGGAGATGGCAGTTGGTTGCTTGCGGTGTGTGAGGGTTGACGTCTAGTGGGGTGATGATGTTAGGAGGTAGGGAGTGAGGGAATGTGTGGTGTGACCGACGGTTGTCTACCGCAGGTCGCCGTGAATGCGCATGTGGCCGATTAGGCCCATGCGATGCGTGAAGGTGCGAGGGCAGTGTGGGCAGTGGAGGTGAGCTTGGTGGATATAGGTTGGTGCTCCAGGCACTGGTTCGCCAGTCTCCGTGCGATGAATTCGCAAGTGACCGACCAGGCCGAGGCGAGAGGTGAATGCGCGGGGACAGTGTGGGCAGGCGAAGTCGGTGGTGTCGGTGTCAGTCGCGAGGACGGTGATGGGGGATGAAGTGATGATGGGTGATGAAGTGGGGATGGGGTTTTGCGTGGTGGGTGAGTCGGGAAGGCGGTCAGTTCCGCTCTCGTGGATGCGTATGTGGCCGTATAGGCCCATGCGATGCGTGAAGGTGCGAGGGCAGTGTGGGCAGTGGAGGCGAATGTGGTGGGTGTAGGTTGGTGCTCCTGGCTCTGGTTCGCCAGTCTCTGTGCGATGGATTCGCAAGTGACTGACCAGGCCGCTCTGGTGGCCGTCACTCACACCAGCATCACACACATCCATGACACAACAACAGACACCATCCCTCCAACCTCCGGCTCCAGGGGTGAGGACCAGGACTACACCTGCCCTCACTGCGACCGCACTTTCACCTCACAAGACATAAAAGTAGAACTTTAGACAGGACCGTAAGCTAATATGGAAATATCCTTTTTGTCCGCATAAGAGCTCTTCACGCAAGATCGCAGAAGGGTACATTCTCCCGACCGAGGGCAACGAAGTCCTCGGCTCATACCGAAATGATAATTTCCCGGTCCACATTTGCAGATGTCCAGGGCGAAAGTTAAAACAGCTACCAGACGGGTTCAAAAATTAAGAAATGTCTTGTGGAAGAGGAGTGGTCGGCCCGGTTTTGAGACAAACCGTAGGTTGGATAATGCGGTGAGAGTCCGTAAATGCACGACAGAACAACGAGCCCGAGGCTCAATGGGTGGGACATTGGAATTCTAACCAACACGTCGCGAGCTCGAACCTAGGCGGTTACATACCTCTGGTTTGGGTATGGCTGATTGATAACGACTAAGAAGCCAGAAATGGTCGTTCCAGTCTCCCTTGCCTTTTTCGATAGTGCTATCCTAATTACACGGATTGTTAATCAGTTAGGTGAGGGGTGGTGAAATCTGAGGGAACTGTCAAGCGCGGAATTTGGAAGTATTGTTGACGCAAGCGTGAAAGACCGAAATAGTGATTTCTGTCATCAACTGGACATATAAAACATCATGCCAGGCATCATGATGCGTTCATTGACTTGTTTACGACGCTAAATAAATAGTGAGCTTTCTGTCCTTTGGCACCCTTGGCGACAATACTTTCCATGTGCTGACTGCATTCCACTATACAACCGCCTTTCGGAGCTCTGGACCACAGTCTGCAGGCCGGACGGAAGGTCCGTTTCCCACAATGCAATCAGGCTGGGTCGATAAACACAACGCCGCGCGGTTTTTAATTTGACCACATCTTCACATGGGTAAATTAGTGACGCAGACAAAAAACGCAGTGTTGGCAGATGTTTGTTAGGCTGTAACTGTGTCGACACTAATTTTTTTGACGGTGGTGGTGGTATCAGGAGTCGCCGCGCTCTCTCACACACCATTACGACCGAACGAGCGCAACTCAGTGAGCTCGTAGCGCCAGATGCATCATTCATCTTCGTCCTCTGGCCATGGTTGTTTGAGGAGTGCACCTTCTCGTGAGTAATCGCTGCCCGAAGCGTCCACTGCGGCGACGACGGCGGCGGGGGCTAGCGCGAGTGACGCGAATACACCAGACAGACATAAGCATCGCAGCATGGGAGCGGGTGCTCTGCGGGGCATTTCCCTACAGGGCCTGGGAGTTAAGTGCGCTCGCGCTCCCCTGTGTCGCTGCATTCCATTGCAGTGTCCTGAAGCGTATGGGCGCTTTGTATCGACGACAGTCTGGGAACCGAGAAAAAAAACAGGCCTGCCAGACGTGCTTTTACCCCGAAGTGGGATATGCTACAAATAGGTGGTTGCAGCAGCTGAGACCTCCCTTGCCGAACAGTGAATCCTGGGCAGTTGAAAAAAGCAGTACACGTTATCAGTGCAGTAAACATTCGGCTAGATAGACAACCTGGGCCAGTCCTGTACATGCATACCCAACCAAAAACACGCACTTATGACGGTCAATCCCCAGCCGTCAGGCCGACTGACACCGCATCAACCTCCTAAACATCGCATCGACCCATGAGAGGGCCAGCCGAGGCTGCCATAGACACACCGTGTCTCACATCCTGTAGCTTTGTGCTACTCTACTAGCAAACAAGGCTCCATCAACCTTTCCTGTCAATCGCCACTCTCCGACTTATTATTTTTCGAGGTTCTACATTATCTTGCAAACGGTCATAGTTTATCGGATAGTTTTGCCGCCACCGTTGGAATAGCAATCTGGTTCAGGTGTGGGAATACGTCTGAACGACTCCCTGGGGGGTGGAAATCAATGCTTAGAGGCAGAAACCAACCTTTGCTCGTCAGCATAATGTCTCCGATAAGGCAATTAGGAGGTTTGTTAAGAATAGAAAAGTCGTTATCCAAAGAGCCAATGTAACTTTCGGAAAAACCGCAAATTCGAAATTTCACACCCATGATCGTGTATTTCCCATATCAGAAGATCAACTGTATACCTAATGGGTGTTTATGGCAGATCTTAACAATTCATTTGACCCAATGAATTATTGAAATCTGCCAAAAGCGCCAACTATGTGGGACTGGTAGTCATCTAGTGGATTTTAAATGTATAGCCTTGGAAATCCTGCTCAGACAGTCGGCATTCTGTGTCAGAAGTAGTGGATTTCATACGCTGAAGTAGACTCGGCGGGTAACTTGACCTAAATATGATTAAACTTCCGGTGGGACCTCATAGCTCAGACGGCTAGAGCGTTGGCTGTACTCAAGCCTTGTCCTTGCTGTCGTGGGTGCGAATCCCACCGAGTTTTCGCAATTGCATCTAATTATTTATGCACATGGAGGAAACTCCTTTCAGTTTGTCTAGGGGAAATGCAGGTGGGCACCTTTGAACGGAAGTATGTCTTAACTTTGGGAAAGGGGTAAAAGCAAAGAACTACAGGGAAATATCAATAATTGTACAGATAGGCAAATTATTTCGTACGTAAGCAAAATTGAGAGACAAAATAAGCCTGAAACAGTACTGTGTCAATCTACCCGCATTCTTAGTCATCCTCCTCGCTGCTATTGTGACTTGAGAGACATATGTACGTTCATAGATGTGGCTTACGGCAGATGCTTGAAGCGCACCTAAACTGCAGGGAAAGTAGTAGGATCTGTGGTCTGTACGCGTCACAGTGAATGTCAGTAGAGGTGTGCGCCGAGGTTCATGCGTCAATAAATTTTAAAAACAAACGTTACTTAAAGGTTCATTTTACTATTGTGAAGCTTGAGGAAACTGTGGTAAATTTGGGCATTTCTGAAGAATACGTTGGCTGATCTGTATGACTCGGCCTGACTGACAGATTCGAAATCAGTTGCTTGGGAAGACCTAGTAGATGGTGTTGATTTCAGGAGGTTGGGGTAGTAAGTTAACTCAAATATAAGAAAAACAAAGTTCTCAGTCGGAAACTCGTAGGTCAGATGGTCAGTGCTATGGTGCTAGTAAAGTGTTACAGTCAATGTCGGTGGTTTAAATCCCACCAAGGTTATCGAATTTTCCACAATCTGATAGTCCGTTAACTCCACTACTTCACAAATGATCCTAACCTCTTGTCTGGCTCAAACCAATCTACACGAATACCGGAGATAGCAAGAATTTGTAGGCAATGCTTCCTGTCAATACAAAAGAAAAGGCCATTTCCAAGACTTGCTATGTCACGGCATACCTACAGTAGGTGGGCTAACTCATGAAATATCAACCGAAATTTCGAAATACGTTATCGTTTCGACAAGATTAATTAAGTAGTGTTGTAAAACTAATCAACGTGCAGCATAATTCTGTAATGATCCAGTTACCTCATGATGTCGGCTTTCGAATAAACTTATTTCCGACTGCTTACAAGAGCTATGCTCTACAAAAAATGACTACTTAACTAACATGAAATTTCATCAATGATTTTCGATGCCCTTAAAAATTCAATTATATTTCATGGAAAACATGCATAAAAATATTCATTCTTTCACTTGTTCGGTAGAAAATCACGTCTTCTTCCAATTTTATACGCGAAAGAAGAGTATAATTCTGTTTCTTAAAGAACTTTTCTAATTCTCGAATAATTTTGAACCCGACCCGCTGTTACACTTGCATTCAGGATTTCAAAACTACAGACCGTATATTTTCCGTATACGGAAAATCATGCATTTCTCTACGGTGTTAAGAGGAGACCATATGGGGTTCATAAAATTAAGCAGTGGATTTGAGAATCATTGTTAACTTTACAAGCAACATTGGTAAATGCAGATGCATAACGTTTTAGGAACGGCCATTTCACGGTATTAAAAAATCTCACAGTTTGAAATTTTTAGAAACTGAATTATACCCTCCTTTGGAGTACAAAATTGGAAGAAGACGTGATGTGAGTCCGAATCGTCTGGTCAATAAAATATTTGGTTCGGTAATACTACTTTCAAACTAGAGCAGGAAACTGGACGAGGGAGTTACAGAGGAAAAAAGTACCATCTTTCCACCTCTGCGTCCTGAATGCTTCCCAGGACATCGCAAAGTTTTGGCTTATGTATTCTGAATTGTACCTTTGGAGGAAGACTGGCTTGTGCGGCCCCAAAAACAGGACACGAGAACAGGAACTTCCCGCGATACGGGTGGCTTTGGGCAAACTTCCGGCAAAATTAGTGTCGGGTTTAATATTTAGGTTAAGGTTAAGTTAAGAATCGGGTTTAAGGCTGGATTTAAAGTCAACAGTAAGTCAGGGTCAAGGCAATGGCTAGTGTTAACTGCCAAGTTAAGGTTTAGGATAGGGTTGGGGTTAAGATTAGGGCAACGGTTTAGTTTTGTATCAGTGCTGTTGTTGTGTCAAGGGCACGGAGATATTTTGCCCTCCCCTGAATTACGCGCAGGTCTACATTTATTATTTGGGCTGGACGTTCCTATTCCTATGCCCCGTTTGGTGGACAATATAAGTCAGTCTTGCGCTGCCCTGCTTTGTAACCAAATTCCCACGTGGGTTCTTCATAACACTTGCAGAAAAAGAGTATTAGTTGACGACAATCCATTGTCGAATAAACATTCATGAAGCATGCAGACTGTCCGAACCAACCTTGTACAGTTTATAAGGTATTAACAAACGATATACATACGTTAAAAGTCCTAAATGGTATATGAAGGTTTGGTTATTGAACTTTTGATGTATGGCTATTTTTAAGTTCGGGCGAGTACTTCTTCCTCACGATTGCGTTCCAGCAAATGACTACAAGGCCAGTTCGGAGCATAACCCGTCACCTATGCCCGCCTTACTCGCAGACTGAGAAACTTCAGTCGTGAGATGCAGCGGGCTGACATCCGGGATGCATCTCACCCGAGCCTGCCCTGGCTGGTAGCGATGTCCAAATAACTAACTCGGGAAATGGGTGGATGTTGCGAAAACCAGTCTGGAGTTCATCCATGACACCGGGGTCAAGAATTTGCCTGAATGGAATGCCAGCTAGTTCAGCCTTGCTTTAGATTCTAGTAGCCATCGACAACAGTAAATGGCCATTATTCATAATGCAGTTAGATTGCAGTATTGAGTCGGTTTAGTCGGCCATGGTGACTTTAGCTATATGCATCACCAAAATAGGTAGATAGAAAATTTCCGGTGACGAGCATCAATTCCTGCTGCTCAGCCGACTCCGCGGCCACCGTTTGATGCGTAAATTCTGTTATACAGCTAGCGTAAGATAGACTACTCACAAAGTAAATAAGAAAAAGGGTCTTTTCACTTGAAGATAAATGTTCACTTTTATTTGAAGAACCATTTCACGGAGAATAAAAATTTGGTTCTATAAAAACAAAACTGTTAGGGGGAAACTGAAAAGGATTTGGCAACAATCCTATCGGGATTATGCAAAGTCGAGTTTGCACTTTCGGCGCTACCGCCCCGCCTGTGGATGATGAAACAGCTTTCTTGTAGGGGAGTTGCAAAGGGTGGAGAGTCGCCATGTCCCTGCTGCTGGGCGCGGGCGTATCCGTTTCTCAACGGAGGTGGGCTGCTGGTGGCGTCACCGTTAGCGGATTCATTTGCCGAGTCCCTTCCACTTGCTGCATCACGCCCTCACACCAGCCGGCTGCCCCCCCCCCACATCGACGATCGTAGGTGTACCTGTTTATGAGAAAGGCGGCAACGGGGTCCCGTTTTGTTTGCCTTACTACAACACACGCACACAAACACGCTGAGGGGGAATGTGGGACGAGGGCGGGTGTGCGTTTGTGCCTGGGTGGGCACTGGATGAAGCCCTGCCCGGCGCTCAGACCACCTAGAGAGAACCTTAATACTGGACGGCCTGCCTAGTTCATCCCTTTCCAGTGGTGGGTCACGCGGGCGCACACCTGACGCGCACACACTCAAGTGCATGTGGGGGGTCAGCATAGGGGCAGAGGATATGGCGCTCATTTCTTTCGTGCTCATCGAACAGTGCCCTGCCCCTATAGTA
The DNA here is from genome assembly GCA_902702965.1 of Spirometra erinaceieuropaei. NCBI lineage: Eukaryota > Metazoa > Platyhelminthes > Cestoda > Diphyllobothriidea > Diphyllobothriidae > Spirometra > Spirometra erinaceieuropaei. The sequence goes on from CACRXP010000120.1 coordinate 748,987, forward strand.
CGCGTGTATATACGCGGAGGGGGTTTGACAACGGAGGCAAGGTGACCGAGATGGCCATTTTTGGCTTATTAGTCGTCACCAGCCAACCCTACTCAACGTCAGGTTCGGGTGCAACTGGGAGTCGAACCCGGGATCTTTGCTCATTCAGTCTAACGCTATACCTTTGAGCCATATGTCCATTGTCGTGTCGGTTCGGATGCATCTGAGGCTTGAGCTCGCGTTCTATTGATTGTGCACATGCATATTTCATTGAAAGCTAGTTAAGGTACTCACACGTCGGACGCATGCAACCGTTTGACGACAACTACCTATCGTCAGTACTAAACGGACCTGTCCTGTACTTTTCGAAGTAAGGTATGTAAACTTGTCAAGTGGGCGCCTGTCCCTAGTAAGGATGTTCACCGATCGAGTTAGGGGACATGCTCATCCAGTTGCGCCTTGGGGCTCAACTAAGAGCCCACGCAGGCAGTCTCATAGCGACTAGTAATATATGTGGGAAGGGGTGTCGACAAAGAAAAGGGGAGTCTGGAATAGTTATTTCTGGCTAATTAGCCGTCATCAGAAATATCCATTCCAGTCTCCCTTGTCTTTGTCAGTAATAACATTCTGCCTATATCATGCACTGCTGTGCGGCTGTTGGTTGGGCTCGAGATAGAGCCCGTAAGGCACAACGGAACGAGGGAGTTCCGTAAGAACGATCGGTGAGCGCCCCTCTGCCATTGTATATTCCCAATCGAAACCGACAGGACAACGAGCCCGTGACTCAGTGGTTAGAGGCGTTAGACTTCTAACTAACAGGTCGCAAGTTCGAGTCCCAAGCGACCCACGCTTGGGATTGGGTATGACTGGTCGATGACGGCTAATAAGCCAGAAGTGGCCATTCCAGTCTCCCTTGTCTTTGTCAGTAATAACATTCTTCCTATATGTATATATGTATATCAGCGAGGAGGTATGACAGAGAAAGCGGGTATATGTATATATACATTCCGAATTCTAAAGAATACGCGCGGCTCAGGTAATTGAATAGAAGAAACGGAAAGGCGGTCGAAGTTTCGAATCCTCGCGATAGCGCATCGTCAAGGTATGAAAAACTGTATGGCTCATCGCATATATGGCTCACCTCTGTCGGGAATGACCATCAGCTGCGCTGCTGATTTGTTCACGCAGTGTTTGATAATGGATTGGCAGATCGATATGTCGATTGATCGAGTCCTCAGTTGAGTGCCACGGTTCCACCAGCAGGCGCGCAACTCGTTCCAATATTCTCACGCACTCCAAGTCAAAGCCGTGCCCTGGCCAGGAGGCATGGGCGGCTAACAAGGAGGGTTTAGCCTTCTGTCTCACAGCCAACTTATACTCGTGCAATCTCGTGCGAGCCTGTTTGTCGGTTTCGTCAACATAACTGGCCTGACCACAATTACAGTCTATCTGGTAAGTGACTCCCAATTTCTGATTGATGGGAATCAGGTCCTTAGGGTGCATGAGTTGTCGGCGGATTGTTGCTTCAGGTCTGTGGGCGACAGTTATCCCAAATTTGCTTAACGGTCTGGCGAATTCTTCTGACACCCACTATGTACGGCATTGTGCGCCAGCACGCCGGTTTAGGCTGACCCTTCGGTTTTCTTCCCGGGGTTTCTCGCTTGCACTTCTCAACAAAATTCCCAGGGTAGCCATTCACTGTGAAGACTTTCCGAAGGAACTGGACCTCACCCTTCTCGTCGGCTGGCTCGGTGTGATGAGTTTCTACACGCCGGTAGAGTGTCCTTACGCTTCATTCTGTCGAGCTGGAGGAGCGACCTCGAAAATTTATCCAATAAAGGCTATTTTGTTTCCAGTGAAACTCAACTATTCCTGGTTAAATTTCTTGGGACGGCCGTTTTCCAGACCACGATCTTGACTTCGAGTGCGTGATAATACTGGGCCAGTCGGAAGATCTAGTTTCACGCCTACAATTTCACAAATCAAGTATCCACCAGAAAGTACATGAGGGACGCTGAGAGACTTACTGATGAGCCGAACCCCTTGCGGCTGTGTGATGCAATGGCAGAATATCAGCGATTCATGTGCCTGGGCTTTTAGCTAATACTTGTGCTGCCGGATATGGTATATCGTTCAATCTTCGGATATACTATTGGCCGCATGTTGGCAGTTTATGAATATTAGGCGGTTATTCTGCTGTGGCTGATAGACTTCGAACCAAATATTCAAACCAAATTCTGACTTGAGTTTATAAGTCCCCAATATACTGATTTACTCCGAGATAGCGATTAATTTCTGAGGAACTTAAGAAGCCGCAATATATAGGTGTTTATTTTACCACGTATTTGCCATTTGCGCCTAGCTGCAATTATGTACCAAGCACAAGTGCGCAACGTCAGATGAATAAACCACTATCTACCAGGGGGGTTGGTCTACCTTTCCTTCCCATCCCAACGCCTGGTTTCGACATCTTCGCCGATACCAATATATACCCACGTATTAAAAAACGTTTATCTAAAAAAATTAATAAGAAATAGATCACTTTCTCCGGGAACTAGCTAATCGTCAGACAAAGAAACAAGATTCACTTTAACCGTATCTAATGGAAGATTGTGTGGTTGGTTGACGTTTATACCAGTAGGCTTCCTCTTTATTCAGTTATCCGGCCCGTACTGGCCGTATCCATCTTCATTGGGCCTTGAGAGTTTTGTATGCGGCATCTAAATCAATAGGCCTACTGATGTATGCTTCGACTGAGTACAGCTCTTACAGGAACGCTCGACCCTTCTTTGTTAGGTAGGCTCCAGCGATGCGGAATGTGTCCGGCGTTCAGTGTGTGCATTTCACCTGGGTTCAATAGTATCTTTTCACCATCGCTAGCTGGTGTTCATGCATGCGACTGCACTTGGCAAATACTAACATAACTTCCTCTATTCGCAACAGAATATGTTGCGGGAAAAAGGTTTATTGATAAAAGGGATAAAAAATGAATCGGTTGGTGACTTTAACAAACAAGTATATTCATTTGACTCAACTGTGAAAAACTGGACTGTCTCGGTGGTGCTCGTACCCACGATGGCAAGGATAGGGCTTGAATACAGCCAACGCTCTAAGAATCTGAGCTATAAGACCCCACCGAGAGCCGTGAGCTTAATCATATTTGGGCCAAGTTACCCGCCGAGTCCACTGCAGCGTAGGAAATCCACCAATTCTGATACAGTAAACTGACTGTCTAAGCAGCATTTCCTAGGCTATTGATCTACATCAACCAGCTTGCTACCAGCCTTAATTATTTGGTTCTTTTGGCAGACTTAAATAATTCATGTGACCCTAGGAGGCCGAACTGAATATCCAAATCTGCCAAAAAACCAATTAGCTAAGTATATTGTCCTTCCAATAAACGCGCTGTTATAAGTAGGTTGCAAATAGTCAAAGTCAGGGGTTTTAATGTTCCAAAGCTATCTGCCTGTTTCGACTGGTTTCCTTTTGCAAGCACGTCGGATTGAGGCAAATCGGGCAAGTTACCGGCTGAAAATCAAATCACATTGTAGCTTTGAGACACGTTCTGCTCATAAGTTAGGAGGACACAGGGATTAGTGAGAAACGGTCGGCAGTCATGAGAAAGGAGATGCGGCACCTATTTATACAGTTTACTGGAAAGGTTTTAAGTTTCCTCATACTTGTAGTTGAGAGTATTGAAATTAAGAAAAGTTATGTAAAATGAAAGTGGAAGGTCAATTGCTTTGTGTATAGTGGACTCTGCTATGCCTGTGGCATGTTTCGGCATGTTTAGCAATGAGGACTTTCCACGTCATCATTATTTTTTACATTTGCTCCAGCATCAGGTAAAAACGCAGGGTCGGCGGTGTCCACAGAGTGTCCAGTGCTGTCAAAATGCGTGGCTTTGCTTAGGTGATCTCTGACTGCTCCCTTCATTTAACAGTCATCCATGTCTTGAAAAACACCGTTTATGCATCAAAGCGGGTAAAATGTTCCAGTCTTCTCAATTTACTTACGTTGGATAAGGAGGGAGGATGCAAATATTCAGCAGCAAAATACCCCCAGCGAAGCACTTTTTAGAGAAATCACAGGGTCTTTTTGTAAAACTCCGTTTTATTCTCTGGCTAAGTTTTGTATCGAATGGGCTTATAAATGTCACCTCAAACCTCCTTTTCACAGAGAACAACATCCGAGAACTCACTGATTAGACAACATGCTTCAAGAACTGTCTTATTTGACAGATTTTATTAGACGCAAGTTAGAGAACCCATCTTTTGGGCAGTCAAGGGGGAATACTGAGTAGGGTGAAATATTCGCCGAGATTTCATAGACGTCAGGAAGCTCAGCAGACTCCATTGTCGCCAAAGTACAAACAGTAGGTTTGCGGGAGAATGATTCTCTTGACACAGAAAATAATTTCTTAATGGTTGCTTCTGATAATTATCTTCCAATATCTTAGTCACTGAAGGTTCTCTTGACTGGTGACCTTATGAAACCGTTCTATTCCTGTGGCGCCCTCATGCGCGAAATTAATCGCAAACCTCTTCAGCGTAACAAATCGATTTCGAAAAATTCAAAAGCTGAAAAAACTACATCGGATTCCGGTTATACCATTATTCAAACACACACACATACACAAATATCAAGCATTTTACTAATTGCCATACCACAAATCACGCTAGTTAGTTGGATTTTTACCCCGGAGACCCCGCTAAGTTTTCTCAAACTTCATTTTGCTTGCGGTGTTTTGTTAACCCTCTTATTTGCTTGGACAGGTTTTATGCATTTCTGCAAACTCATTTTACGCATTCGACACTATTATTTGAGTTTTTAGCTTTCTATTATTTCTTAAGTAAACCGAGGTCATCTACTTAAACTACGCGTAACTGGTGCCAAGCTGCACATTCGGAAGTTCTTCTGTTCAAACAGAGTGATCGAGGCCTGGAATGCTCTGCTTGCAGATGTCGTCATGTCCACCTCCGTCGAGGCTTTTAAGCGTAAGTTGAACCAGTGTACCACCAAGCGTCATAATGCCACCTGACCGACAACGTCTAGCATTACCTTCGAACAGTTTATTAATGTTGTTATATTACTGCCTGTCCCATGTCTATTGAATGTGTGTTGGCATTTAATTTGCCTCCCTAAGAAACTGAGATAGCACCAACTATCCATAGACAGACTATTGTACAGCACATTTAGTAACGTTAATGTTTTTAACTCTTGAAACAATTTCCTTATCTGCCTGGCTTCGAAAACTTTGCCAGTCTGAAGAAACTCTGTAGCTGTTTGGTGTTTCCATTTTCAAACTTTTTATATAGTCCGCCTCCTTGTAACAAATAGGGAGTTCAAAGGTTAAACACCTATATTTCCCTAAAATAAACTGAACTGAACCAATATAATAATACTTTCGATATGTTATAGGCTTTCATCTAATTAAGTGCCGTTCATTATTAATTGGGAGCTTTGGTCGGTTTACGATTGGCTAGAGGTTTTTCGTTAATTTACGTAAAGAATGTGAGTTACGTGTGGTGAGCAAATAGGCTTGAAATGGATGCTGCAGACCCCTGCAATCGTTATGGCGTCGCGCGGTTTCTTGATCAATAGAGCTGCAGACGTTTGCAGTCGTTAAGTTGCGGACAAAAGTCCGGTGTCCGGAAGAGGTAAATTGTCTTCCGGCTGTATGTAATTAGGTGGAACAACTAATAATGCGGAAGTTAGCCGACTAAAGCAAAGGAATTTAGAGTGACTAGTTCTGGTTCAGTTGCCATCATTGTCTGTAGCAACTCTGCATTTCTGATTACTTGTTGCTATGCCATCACCAGCGCGAGCTCTGGACCAGAGCTCCAAGGCAAAACGGAGGGCCGACTTCCGGTCTGTTGCAAAGGCAAACCGGTGAACGCCAGTCTCATGGAACCTTGAGTATGCCCTAAGACGTCAAAAATAATAAGCAATGCAAAAGAAAATACGGCCTCCAAGAAGCAGTTGAGCTGGATGAGACTCTATCTCTCGAACGAGAATTATACTCGCCTGACGTGTCACGTCAGACACTGGTGCCTAACTTCTGGCAGTTAACAAGCTGCTTGACGGCGTTCAAGAAGCCATCGCAACAAGCACAACCAACTCCGGTCAACGCGACAGCGGGTACTTTTGGCAGGCAAGCGGTAGCTTCACAGCTGCCTCCTATAATTAGTGCAAGTGTTGACAAGAAGCAGAAGCGATCGCTGGAACAAGTGCTTTATTCGTCTGACGTTTCCGATCCTCACTTGAACCCATCATCAGAGACATTTACAGAAACGTCCAGCGTGAATTCGAAGTCAGGCAAAAAAGCCAAGCTCCGGAGATCGAGACCCCTCCATCTTTAGTCGCAAAAGTGGCTTTACTTAGAACCAATCAATATATTGCCAGTATCTTGGATAATGCGTTGGAATGTTCTTGCTTTATGAATGGTGGAAACTAGTAAACGTTTCCAATGAAATTTCATCGTAGTCCTTATGGACATTAGTCCACCCAAACAAATTACGCATGCCTTGTAAGAATATCCCTTAGGCGGAGCCTAATAAGCCTCATATAGATAAAGGCGAATAAATATTTAGTTTATTCCTTCACCATTTCCATGGAACATTTTAGAATTTAATACAAAAGATAATTTTTCTTGTACTAATGAACGCCGAACTTTCAAATCAGAAACAACTGTGCTGTCACGACGGCCAAAGATGTTAAAATGTCTGCCTAGACGTAAGCCTCATGACAAGAGTCCATTTCAAGGCTCCTTGAAAACAGCGCGAGAGGTTTGTATAATGTTTCTCCCTGTGTCAAATAGGAGGATAGGTATCTGGCAAAATTTCTGCACACTGCAATCAATACTGCTTCTGCAACGATGTTAAAGTCTCGTCTCAGTAGGTTATCAACCAAAGGGACAAGTAAGTACCTTGAACTGCGACTCAGGTTTCAAACGGGCCGTTTTAGTGTGAACTGATAGAAACAGCGATGCGGCTTCGAAGAGACTGAATTCCGGTTTGAAGGAAGCCGACTGTTTAGTGTTGATAAAGGAAAAAACGTTTAGAGGGCTCAACTGCGTGTACACAGTTCTACAGACGGAGGCGAAGCGCTACCTCGTTCAATGAGCTCGACATGATTTCTGTGCGACCTGTCTGGACTTACTGGCTGCACACTGTGAGATCGACGGTAGACAGAGAGAAGTTGTCCTGGCGCTTGCACTCTTCATTACAATACGTAGGGCTCACTTTTTGCCTACCCAGGTGGGCCAAAGTCATGTCGCATAAGGTTGTCAACCGAAGGACAAGTAAATACCCGGGACTGGGACTCAAACTGCCATGGCTCCTTCTTTGTGTGAACACACAGAGAAACTCAATGATGTGAGATTGGAGTGCCTGAATTCTGGCAGCACTTCGTGAAGGGCTATCACGCAGGTGATAGGCGTCAACGGGCGTCAGGGTTCAGCTCCCAAAGTTCATCTCCATTCATGTTGACATACAGTCAGGGAAATGTTAATCGAAATACTTAAATGCGTTTTCGATTAGGGAGGATTACTTAGGTAGAGCTGTAATGCTGACTACTGTGTAAAATAATCCCGTGATATTTCACGCACCAGGGTGTTGGCCTTTCAATGCACTTCTGTTCGACCAATTGGAAAAATCGTAATCGTAAAAATGACTACTTAACTAGCACATATTTCCTCCCTCGATTTGCGGTGCTCTTATAAATTTAAAAATAATTAACAGGAATCGGACACAAATATATCTTCCCTTGTCCTCATTTGGTAGCCAATCACATCTTCTGAAAATTTTGTACGCGAAGAAAGGGCATCTTTTGATTTTGAAAGTTTCAAAATAAGGCTTTCTGTCGGCTATTAGCGTACATCCCCATCGGCCATCACCCATAAAACCTCTATTACCACCTGTCCCGTAAGACAGGCTGCTTTGGTTACGTGGATTTTTTTTGGGTGCCATCTCCCGATTGTTACCGTTTCAACTTATCAGATTTTCTAAGACTGTGCAATGTTCATTCAAATAGCATCGTGTCTGTCTGCTTAATAATGCTTCTCATCAAGTATACAACACAATCAACATCCGCCGCAACATTTCATGAACTCTATATGGTATTTTCATTATGGCATACAGGGAGTGACCGATTTCATGAAATGCTGGCCGAAATTCTGAGATGCGTTTTCAAGTAAGAAGGATTACTTAGGCGCGGTTGTAAAAGTTATTATTTTGCGGCATAATACTATAATATATCGGACTCTGCAGGATGTCAGCCGTTAAATTCACTGCTTTTCAAACTCCTGCGGGAACCGTACTTGGTAAAAAATGGCTACTTAAATAGCATGCATTTTTCCATCGATTTTTGCTGGTCTTGCAAATTCAAATATATTTTACAGAAAATCCGAACAAAAACCTGCCTTCCTTCAGTCATTTTATAGAGAATCACGTCATTCTTGTATTTTATACTCGATGAAGTAGTATAAGTAGGTTTTCGAAAAGTTTCTAACTATGACATTTTTAAGACCGCGCAATGTCCATCCATATAGCGTTGTACCCCTCCGTTTACCACTGCTCCTTATGAAATGTACAACATAATCCTCATTCATTGTAAAATTATATTTCATTCTATGTAGCATCTTCTTAAAGGCATAAAATAGTATGTGATTTTCTTTACGGGGAGCGCATGCATCTTGTAGACTGAAACCACTAAGCGCTAAGGCAACGACTGATCAGGCTCCAAATTATTGGGGAATTAGAAAGTCTTTTAAAACCTAATTATACTGCTCCTACGAATATAAAATATAAAACGACATAATTCTCTATTAAACGAGTAAAAGAAAGCATATTTTTGTTCTGTTTTTTATAAAATATATTTGAATATATCAGACCATCGAAAATCAACGTGGATAATGCATGCTACTTAAGTAGTCCTTTGTACCGAGTACGGTTTCTACCGGGAATTAAAAAGAGGTGAATTCGAAAGCTTATATCCTGTTGAGTTAGAAATATTATAGGAGTTTGCGGCAAGATAACACTTATTAGAACCCCACGCAAGTAATCCTTCCTAATTGGAAAAGCACTTCAGAATTTCGGCTAACATTTCATGGGATCGGTCACTCCCTGTAGAGTGGTTCGCGTTTCTCTCTAGGCGGAAAGTGTACAGGTTATGGACTGAAAACCCAAAACAAAATGCAACGGCAGAACGAGTTCAAAATTATTCGCGAAAGGAAAAATCTTTCTAGAACCAAAAGATATCCTTTCTTGAAGTATGAAATTTGACGTAGACGTGATTTGCTACCAAAAGGGTACATGAAAATAATATTTTCCTGGAGGTTTTCCATTAGGTATATTTTCAAGGCCATCAAAAGTCGAGTAAGAGAATGCATACTTCTTAAGCCGTCATTTTTACTGAATACGGTTTTCGCAGTCGGTCGAACAGAAATGCATTCGGAAGCCAACACCCTGGCGTGTGTGAAATATCACGGAATTACGTCGCAAGATAGTCAATATTACAGCCCCACTTACATCATCCTCCCTAGTCGAAAGTGAATTTCAGAATTTCAGTTAACATTTCATTAGATCGGTAACTGGCTGTGGTCACTTCCATGAAACATCGTGAATGGGGAACAGAAAATTACGTAGACGCTGCGCAAGTGCCCCTCGTGATAATCCAAGTCGAGCACGAGGGACAGCTACTTCACATGGACGGCGATGGACGCGTACTTCTGAAAGACAAGCCAGCACTCATGCCTTCCTTGCGAGCAACTACGAAAAATTGCCGGCCCGATTCGAATAAGTGGGCAGGGGAGGGGACAGTGGCTGTGTTTCATGTTGCAAATGACGCTGACGTTATTAATTTCGGCAATGAAAGCGAACGCTCTGTTTGCTCCCGTTATTATTTTCTATGTTGACTTACTTGGTCCCTCTGCTGGTCTGCCGAGTGGGGTGTAGCCATTTACAAGGGGCCAGCTATCTGAATGCCGCCGAAGAGTTTTACCAGGGGATCCTACCTTCCCATGTCTTTTGCTTACTGCGTATCGAATTGTTCGTATGAATAAATGGCAAAACCACAAAAACCACATCGGAGTGGGCGAATAAATGCAAACGTAGGAGCACACTGATTTGCCATCTTTTTGATTACTTTACTATTTTACTGCATTTTATCATGCTGTTCTTCGATAAAAAAATACGGAGGTGTCTGTCCTATGGGTTTCATACATTTTAAACGGAGCCTTTCATCCGTAAGAATATGCTTTATTTTGTATCGGCGAGGTTTTAGCTATTCGTCATCCATTACTCTCCGAATGAAGCCAAAGTTATTTGCTTAACTGCAAGCTATGCGCTACGTCTGGGAGGATACATTGTGCAGAATGTCCGTTTTGCTGAAATCTTATTTTGAAGGGGCAATTTTTCTCCACTTTTTGAAGTTCAAGTATATTCTTTCGGTTTCACACTACGGGGCAACGACACTTTTATGAATAATTCAATTCCTCTTATCTCGCACCTCCCGTCTCACGCATCACTAGCGCGACAACCATTCTCTGCTTGTGTGGTTCCTCCACTCTCCTCCAAAGGCTCGCTCGGTTAGACCCTGGCTGCCATGAGAACAGGCAACAAATGTTAGGGTGTGTGGTTGCCGCGTGGTCTACTTGACAGTGCCCGTTAGGGGAGACGACAGTGTCGGGAAGTCGTAATTTCAGGAGCTACTCCCAACCCGCCACCAGGCCGAGAGGGGGGCAAGAGGGAGCGGAGAGGCGAACTTGCATTTCTCTGTGTATTTGTACGTCCTCGTGTCTTTCCTCCGCGCGGTCAACTGTCGCCAAAGAAATGGAAGTCTGGGAGTCTGCCGACTCCCTGTAGGTTTTGTTTGTCACCAAACTGAACCATTTTGTCCAAAACAAGCGCAAGCATCAACGAACCGGCGGTGGAACTTTGCCCGCTACCTAAGGCGGGGGAGGGGAGGCAAACAGCAGTTTTACTGTCACCCAGATGAGAAAAACTCCCTTCGGGTCCGGGTGGCCACCGGCGTTGGCATAGTAGGGAGAGAGGGTGAGAGGCCGGTGGGGCGTAAAAGTTTAATGAATTTCCGCGCTCAATCCCCATTTGCTGGCCATGCAGGTCGGTTTTGGTCGAGTGAGGGGAGTAAGGCGTCGTTGACACGAGCAGTCAGGTGTAAAACGTGTGCAAACCCTTCTCACCTGGGGGTTCAGCTCGTATAGGGGACAAAACAAAACGGGAAATCTAGAAAATTGCTTCACTGAGGTCTCTTTGGTGTGCGTTTGAGAGGTCGGATTTATTTGCAAACTTTGCAAAATTTCTGGCGAAGGACTACATAGCCCCCGGGATACGCAGCATGTGAAACACGAGAGAGAGAGAGAGAGAGAGAGAGAGAGAGAGAGAGAGAGAGAGAGAGAGAGAGAGAGAGAGAGAAAGAGGAATACGCCATATTTTTAAATTATCATTCTAAAATTCCCAGTAAAAACATCCTTCATTCCTGCGGCCCGAATGCAAATAAATAGACGATGAGATGGTTAATGGGTTCGCATAAATACTGTACGAGTCTCTTTTTCTGTACTTCGGTCTCTCTACACATTAGGTATCGTGCCAAATATGCTAATACTGAATGCTGGTATGCCAATCTACGGCATGAGATAAGCCGGAAGCCACGGCGCATGGGACTGAAGAACTTTACAGCGGTAAATTCAGAGTGAGGGAAAAGGACAACATCATTCAGAATTCGAGCAGCAAACTGCTCGACTGCTGTGAATTGCCGTTGCATCAAGATATCATTTAAGGGGACATCAGAAAGGTCGGCAGCAGAAAAGAACACTCGGAGGACGCGTCTTAAACTAAGAATGTCTTTTTTACACAAAGCAGGAAAAACAACAGGAGAACAATAAAGCATTAAAGGGAGAGTGCATGAATTAGGGGGTTGAGGTGTGTGATAAGAACGTGAACGACGAATATAATGAACAGGTTTACGGACTTCAATAGAAAGAGTTTCAGTATGAAGAACGAATGAGAGTTCTGAGGACTGGGTAACGTCTAAATTCCGGGAAGAATGACAAAAAACTCAGGAATGAGAGAGTGTCACAGTTGAAAAGCACACTGGACCAATTTCTGATTATTCAGTTGGATACCATTTTCCAACGACCACGTGAAGACATGATCCAAGCTACACTTCAGAAACTGAAGATTTCTGACTTTAATAGGGTGGCCAAAACCATATTATCAGCCTACTTACCACATAGGCGGTCATTAGGCAGTATCAGGTCATCAGTGTTAAGTGAGAACTGGTGGGGAATAAGTTGGAACCTCGTCAGGGATTTCCTCAGGCAAGATGTCGAAATGAACGGTGGCACAGAGGTTTCAGTAGCGAATATGAACCACTTCTAGCAGTGCATCGTTCAGGATAAGAGGAGGTTTGCGGTTAGATGCTTTTGAACAGAAGTTGGCCTCAAAGCATCACAGGACTAAAGAAGACTGGGCCAACACTGATTATTCCAAATTGGAATAGAGCAATTTCTACTCGGCATTTATCAAGCACTTCTAATTGCACTGAAATGGTGAGATACTGTTCATTTCTCAATCATCAATGATAAACATATGGTGGTTCATCGGAACACATTGGAAAAGGTTCGCTTAAATCCTTCTGACAATGTACACTTTTCGGTTTATGCACTTAACTAGTAAAGAAACGTTCACCTGGACGTACCATTTCTAGAGACCCAAAGGAAGGCCAAGAAGAACACCAGCTTCATTCCTCGCAACTAGACAAGAAAGACATTAAAATTACCACTTTTTAAAATAAACAAAGATTCAACCATTTGTTTACCTAGTTTGCTAGTCAACAGGGAGTGTGATGTAAGTTTGTCTTCAAACCATGCAGAATGCACACAATTTCAGCACACACATGAAGGCAGCGAATACCGCGCAGCTTCTCAATTTTCACAGCAACGACGCAATGTCTCATAAATGAAACTGTGAGAAAGCTCTTGAAACGGATTCACATTCACAGTAGCAACCCGGAAGAAGAAGCACGCGAGGCCGGATAGATCCGTGACCAATGTATGTCTAGTGGCTACCCGCAGACGTTTATTAGCCGATTTCGACGTGCTGGCTCCCGAAGAATCCCTCAAGAAACGTCACCAGTGATTTGGGATGCTCTACTATACACTACGGGTGTTTCAGAGGCAACCGAACGCATTACCGTGGGACTAGATACTGGAATGGCATGCTCTGGCACAATTTCCATTCCCTTAAAATGGTGGTCCGGTGGCTCTATAACTGAAAGACAGCATTTTGTTAACTACTCGCCCTACCCCTTCAAATAGGCTATTTCAGAAAGAGAAATAATGTATATTCTGAAACGAAATCTATTGCTCGGTAAGATGTGGTTTGGTAGCCCCACCTGATGGACACAATACTGTTCGGGTTGGGGTTAACGGTTAGGGCCAGGGGTTAGGGGTCATGGGGTTAGGGATTAGCACAACTATTTCTTACCCATCCAAAGTACAACCGCGCATTCCCAATAACTTTCATTTTGCATACAACTACTTGCCCTCGTCGCCCGTGCGTTCCCCGGCTCCACCTGTAAAAACCCCCTATTACCACCGGTCCCGTATTAGAGGTGACTGGGGTTTGCTTACTTCAGGTGGGGCTAAATAACCACACTCGACCCTGTACTCGCTATTTCTTCGTCAAAATCCAAGGCCTCTATCTACAGACAACCTTATATTTCATCGTTCAGTTGTTCTTTAATTAACGCATTCAGAAAAACGCACTGATAGACAGGTTTCATGGACGTCGATACTAGACACTTATGCGATAGGAATGCTCTGCAGTTTTAGACCACGATGGGCAGCACAACAGCAATAAGGGAAAAGTTGGATTTGCAAACTTACTTTTCTGCATATGTCTAAGGTGTACGAAATCCTTGTTTCAACGAATACACATCCATTCGCAGTTCACCATAGCGGGAAACAGATTGACCGTCGCGGACGACGACTTCCACAGCATGACGGATGCAAGTATAGTGACTTGCACATGAATTAGTTTGTAATGCTAGCAGACTTGCTCAGCATCTACCGCACTATATCCGTCCTCACACACCGGGGCGCGATGTCAAAAGAGAGTCAAGAGGACCGGAGGCGGGATCGGGCCCAGTGGCTGACAAAGTTAAACAACCCACCCACGCGTGGTACGCATGCGGGGTCTGCACACGATGGACTAGGTTTTCACAAAAACAAGAAAGTGACGAATCGGATGCTAACTGAGTGGGGATGCCACAGATTCCACATTAAGAGGGAGTCATTTTAACCTTACTCTTCGTCCCTAGAGGAAAGATTTATTTCGTCATTTGGTAGCCTCGCAAAACAAGGCATTTAGCGCACTGTGGTAGTTTAGAAGCTATTTAGGTTGTTTCAAATGAGGAATATGCGCTGAATGCTGTGAGGACGGCGTCTCCAGCGTCGACCTACTCTCTCTTCCCTCTTCCAAGCACCATTCAGCCGTCTAAGCTGCTCAGTCCTCTGATGCGGGGATTTGGTGCTAATGGCTGACAGCTAGACACTGCGACACATTCGACTCCATCTTAGTTAACTCACATAAGGCAGAACAAATCAGAATGCATTCTGTTCCTCACCACCATCTTTGTCAATGTATGCAGTGGACAATTTAGTCGGTTAACAGGCCTTCCCATAGGATAAATTCATCCTTAGGAAATCCTTTTTCTCATGACTTTTTAAAAATTTGCACTAGAAGGACTGAGAGCATTTTCGTGGTGTTGCGTTCTGACCTAAAGGGGAGAAAACAATTGCAGACATCGTAGTTTGCGATCAAAGAAAATGATTTACTCCTAATATCTTTGCAACGGGGGCCTTTCCTCTCGTCGAGTCAATATTTGTGACGAAACACACAACGAATTGTGCGTTATTACCTGACTTCGGGGAAAATGAGGTAACCACCTACGAGAAGTCTAAACCTGACAGATGGGTGCGCACCATTTTTTCAAGAATTTCTGATTGCTTGAGCAAATGCTTTCCGAAACTCCTTTCCTGGATGGAAATACAGCCACAGCCAAGAAAAAGGTTGTGAGCCGGAGTGAACGAAGCGTTTTTTTCTAATTTCATCAAAAATCACTATTTTTCTTTAAAATGCTACGACAGTATCCTTAAATTTTGAAATGTCTTTCAGCATGAATTTCCAGGGAAAACATACCCAGACATTCCGATCTAATATAAGCAAAGGGATTATATTTCAACTCTTCTTCCTTCTCCATTTACTACTGAGTGGGCTTCCTATGAGCTGTCGGTGTACTCATACAGTGCGGCAGGCCGCGGTATGTACAAAACTTCATGGAACATTGACAGAGGTCTTGCCAAATGCTTCCAAAGACAAGATATTACTAAAGTTGGTTTACAGTATCGGATGAAGGGAATTCTGACCACTAGCTCATATGTACACCTAGGGATGCCAGCCTTCTGCTGAATATTCTACTAGTCACCCGCATAATTGACGCTCGGAAAAATAACTGCTCAGCCAGTGTGTATTATTTCGTTTTGTTTTTCATCTTCGCTCAAATCCACTCGTAAGTCTTTTAGCGAATGGTACAGAAAAGTGGTTCTTAAGTGTTTCATGAAGAATCCCCTTCCTTTCAAATTTCATAACCTTGGGCCAGTTTCTGTCCAAAAAAACTGCAAATACGGGATTTTTTTCCGAAGTTGGAATTTTCGTTTAGCCTAATATTTGAACTTTTGTTAAGAGGGCCTCCGAAGAGCACAGTGACCAACGGTTAACACGGCATTTTATGAACGCCAGGCAGTCTCTTCATGATGCCATCAACGGATACACGATGCTGCTTTTAGAAATGACGTCGGTAGGCAGAAAGAAAAAGCTTAAATGCCAGGAATTGATTAGCTCCCAAGAAACCGAAGGGAAGCCAACTTGAAGCGAATAAAACTATTTTGGGCTGGACAAGGGGGTAAGGGCCCCCGGGCTACAGGTGGTTTTGCGGCAAATTACAGGCAGGGGTGAACTCCTGCCCTGATCTAACCTTCTGAATCCAAACTGCAACCCCCCTAACACTAAATACACCCCCCCGCGGAATTTAGCGCAAGGAAACCTGAAGTAAGGGAGGTACTAATTCCCGTGTCTTACGTGATTTTAAATTGTTTCACTGTTCATTTGTCGCCACCTATCGTACAGGCATCTCTGGACGTTTAACATGATTTCGGTAGGCCATACGTACAATAGTCGCTTGAAGTAAGTATGTTACTAGGCTTCCGTGATGAGGAATGCTTCGTGTTCTTCTTCATTTTCGTGACCATATACGGTGCAAAAGCGCGATACAAAGAGGAAGCAATTCATGTTGAATGCGTCAAAACTATTTGAGAGGGCATTCCACACAGCTATCTAAAATAGCGGGTAATGACTTGACTTCCATCACTGCTACGAGGTTCACCGCGTCAGCCATTTCTTAAAAACATAGCCATTCACGTCTTTATTCGCATCATACTGATCAAACACCAACTTATCAATGCGAGCCGAATCTGCCGTCCACAGGCGCCTCCTCAGCCGGAAAAAGGTGTCTACCGTCGTCTTTGGGGAGGCTACATAGCCCGCGAACAGCCATGCCAGCTACAGGCGACTACTAGCCTTGGCTTACGACCAACGGACAATCTCCTATCCTGACCACAATGCAGGTTATATCCTCTCAGCCTTTTCTCAGGGTATTCTGACTCGGGACACTTGCCAAGCTACGCAAGAGGAGTGGCGACTTTAATAAGCAGAGTACATTTCCGGTCACCTGCATATGATCCGTTTCTGTTCTTCAAGATCTGGTCAGCTGACAAAAATTAACGGAGTGAGTCGTACAGACGACTATTCTGCATCATTCCTAATTTTAGTGACTTTGAACAAACACCAAAAACCGGCAGAATAAATGCTTGCGTACCGGTGTACAAGAGCGCTTTTACGCAAATGTTATGCTCGACTGAAACCAGCATCCTAACGTGAACAAGCCGGTGGGGGGATCATTTTACGTGCTGATTAGTAGTGCAATCGCATCTACATGGAATGTTCGAGGAAATTCTTATTAGGGTGGAGTACTTAAGTGGGGTTGTAATATTGCTTATTGCGCAGCAAAACCCCGAGATATCTCAGGCACGCCTGGACGCCAGCCTTTGAATGAGCTTTTCCCGACCGCCTGCCTAAACTACACTCGGTAGAAAGTAACAGCTGATTACTAGTTTTTGCTGCTGATTTCCGTTACTCTTGTAAATTTGAAAACATTTTACGTAAAATTTGCGAAAAGTTGTCCTTTCTTGTAATAATTCTGTGGAAAATCACGTCAGTATCAAATGTTATGCTTTAAGGACGAATATCGTTTGGTTTTTAAGCTCGCGAAAGGTCCATTCACGTACATAGCATCGTATCTGTCGATTTATTAAGGCTCCTAATGAAGTATGTAACATGGTTCACATTCACAGCAAGATGCTACGAGCACCATATGGCATCTTATTAACGGTGTTGAGGAATTTACGATTATAAACGCATAGAAAGTACGCAGTTTGTAGGTTCTAAGCCCTAATCGCAAATGCGGCAGCGAATAGGGCTCGAAATTATCCTGTAACTGAAAAGCTTTGGTAATGATCGAAAACTTAAGCCCAAGCCTTAACTACTATCACATGTCCACTTATTTGATTTTGGTGGGCACGCTATACTAGAGCTACTTTTCCAGCTGAACTTAAGTATTAAATTTAGGACTAGGGTCAGATCCAAAGCAATGGTCAAGTTAAAGAGTAGGTTTAGGGTCAGGTTGAAGTCTGCCTGCCATCTAACCCAATCCGGCCTTCCTTAGCCAGTAACCTTGAATTACGTGTTTTCCACTCGTTTTTACGCCTCTAATTCACATCCTTCAAACTGCGTGGTCTGCTCCGGCACCTTATCGGAGTAATAAAACAATCGCTTGGCAGAAATGCGAATTTTTCCAATGTCTTCCGCAAATTCCGTTAATTGCCGCGTCTATTTGCCCTATTGACAAAACGAATAGTAATATCCGCCCCCTATTTTGGGAGTCCCTGTGCTTCATTTTCCCAGTGTGCTTACATATTCAGTCCTTTCCAAAGCTTTCATAACCGAAATATACCCGCCAACTATGAGTATAAAATTTGAAGAATAGGAAATCTGTCACAAAGCTAGTACACGAAAGGATTTTGTTCGTGTTCTTCATAAAATAAATTTGAATCTATATGGGCATAGAAAGCCAATGAGGGTATAAATACTACGCAAGCAGTCATTTTTTGCCGAGTAAGGTTGTTGCAGGCGACTGGAGGGAATGCATTTGGAATCCGGCATCGTGGTGCGATAATCAGTATTACGACACCAATCAAGAAGCCCTTTCTAATCAAAAACTTATGTCAGATCTCCGCTTGACATTTTAGATTGGTCACTGACTGTACGTGACACAGTCTATTCAAAAGAACATAAAAGGCCCCAACTAATGTCTCACGTGGTTAAGCTCACACTATGACGTACATGAGGTCAACTGTCCAGCGTAGACCACTACCAAAAAAAACAGAACTGCAAATTCAGCAGGCGTAAAAACGCAGGATTCCAGCTATTGTTGACAGCGCCCGACTCGAACACTTATGCAGAACTTGAGTCCGTACCTCACCAGTTAAACTTTGTACTCTTAACTCGAAGTTCCTTAATCAGCTTGAGATGCACATATATGCCTTACTTCGACTACATTACGTGCCAGAAACCGCATAGGCGACCCACTAGTGAATCAGACGCTTCACAGTTGCGTTAGACAGCTGCGCAAAATGGACAGTGTTCAGACCTCTACCCGGTCAGTTTTGAGAATGTATGGGAACAAATCAGTGTACACTAGGTTGGAGGGTGTTAAGAATTTGCTTGCCGCTGAAGTTACCTCGAATTTTCCGTCAACATTTGGGACCAGTGGCAGGAAGTCTGGTCTGGAGGACTGAACTGGAAGACCAATGTGCAGCCAAATTATAACCGAAAAACTAATGTCTCCAGTTGTATCAGAAACTAAGCAATCGGCTAAACTAGGCCTCTTTTTAAGGACCATTCTGTGGGGAATTCAAAAAAGCACAGATGGCCGGATGACCGTCAAGAACGTAATTTCGACTCAATCGGATGACCACTGTAGTTGCTGTCTGCTTATTAGGATAAACTATAGGCACAGTGATGAAATGATCCTCCCCCAAACCGTTGAGAGTTCTTTTTTCGTATAAAACACCGGCAGCAACATAGAGCGACCATCGCCAACTTAGAGACCAACAACAGAAGCAGACAATACCAAGGTTCTACTTGTCGGAACTTCATCTTTAAATGTGGCTAAGTCAGAAAGTAAATCGAAGTAGCATCTAGACTGAAAGTGCTTACCTATCGCTTGTCAAGGACTGTACCCAAACACACCCTCTCTAATGCTGAACTAAATAGGACACATTCTTCGGAATTTTAATTCGGATAGGATGGGACCTGAACAAAGCCGAAAAACTGAACGTGTAAAATTAGCCAGTAAACCGACCCTTCCTTATCTGCGTCGAAGCTCAAGAGACAAAGGAGTAGGGCATTATTTTCTCTGATTTACAGCAAAACATTTTCAGAGCAAGAGAAGAGGTGCGAAAGCCCAGCAAGATAATTAGAGAAATAGACACGTCGTAAAATGAGGAAGGACATAATGGAAGCTTGTGCAAACAGAGGAGAAGGACGAGCTGTGGTCAGTTTGACGGGGGGGGGAGAGGGAGGAGGAAGGGGGATGGACAGGTTGAGCTTCGTCTAGAATGAGGTGATGGCCAAGCGGCAACAGCCCCGGTCCCAGGGGTAATTTAGTGCGGACGCAAAGTTGGTCGGGAAATGAACTTGCGCGCGGCATGCGGACGACTGGATTTCGAATGCTGGGACGGAGGCGGCGGCAGCGGCCCCGAGGACTCCGCCCCGACTTTGCCGACGGACGCCGCCTGCGCATCGGGGTGCGCGTCCAAAGCAGTTGCAACCAGGCGAAGACTCTGTTTCACTCCGTCCAAGTCTGCTCCCCCCGACTGCTCCCCAGTCGAGGGAGGCGTTCTGCAAGACCGGACACATGACGGGAGGGAAGAGAAGGGGTGTTAGAAAGGCAAGAGGGACTACAAAAACTCACAATGAGTTTCATTAGCTGGCTGTTCCTCTCCCTCCGGCGGGGGGAAAATATGAGCACGTAGAGGCTACACTTGCCGAGTTTCGTCCTATCTCCCTACCATTCGCAGAAATTCTTGCCTTAAATTATAAGCATAGAAAATGACGCAGCAGTAAAAGTGGTAGTAGTAGTAGTAGTAGTAGTAGTAGTAGTAGTAGTAGTAGTAGTAGAAGGACGGGCCTTTAAAACTATACTTATACAGGGCGCACCTCAAACAAAGTTCGCTCAAGAGACCACTTTAACCTGTGCAGGAAATTTTCTCACTGTATATGCGCACGACAGTTTGACCGTCGTTTCTGACGATGTCCACCGTGGGCGCCACGCCAGGGTGAACGCAGAGACGATGAGTTTCGCATGAATTAGTTTATAGTAATAGTAGGCTCGCGCTGTATCTACCGCACCCTCTCCTCTCTCACCCTCCTGGGCTCGGTGTCAAGACACATTCAAAAAGGCCAGAGGCGGGATCACGTGCAAGTGACTGGCGCGGTGTGAGCCTGCACCCAGATGTGCCACTACAACCCCAACGCATGACATTTTTGTGGGTGCGCAGCCCAATAACGTGCGTCGTACCCCGATCTAGTGCCCCTGTTGGCCCAGCTCAACTTCGTATGGCCCGCTGTAGGACGAACACACACGAACACAATCGTCTGCCCGTCGTACTTGAAAGGGGAGGCAGCAGTCAAGCAAACATGTCTTGTCCGCGACAGGCATTAGGCGGAAATTGTAGGCCACACACCAACCGCTGCACACAGTTTTACCTTCAGACAGGCTGATTTAGACTTACCACTGGTAGAAAAAAAGTAAAGACGAGAACGAGGCTACCACAGATCGTGCCTAAGGCTTAGTTTCTTCAAACGCGCCAGCTGGAAGGGTTGTCAACCAAAGGGACAGAGTTAGGCTGAAATGGCCCCTTCTCGGTGTGTCCTTTACAAAGCTCATCTGTATGTTATTCAAGACACCTTCCTGGACGAACGTCCGTGCGTGTAGAACTAGGGACAAGGTAATGTGTGCTACGCGTAGACGGTCTACTTGGCCTTGCCAGTCACTTGACCTATGCTCACTTCCAGTCCTCCTAAATTTGTTCCATCGGTGAGGCATGGTAGATGCGGGAATAGTGTGTTTCATGTCTCGCAATCCCTCCTAGTCATAAATAAATTCGCGCCCAAGTCACCACCAAGCTCTCCTTGGAACCATGATGGATCCCGTCGCGTGCAACGATGGAACTATCAAGATGGCAGTGGCTGGCGTAGCTTGGGCTTCCGTTCACAACGGACCACACGTACATACGGCAACAGTCAAGACCTCGCGCAGACCTAGGACGGCCGACTAATGCACGCAATGCTCTAGTACGGCTCTCATCTTGATCTAGCGCAACAGCAGCGCAGACTGTGGGGGGGGGGGGGGGGGACACTGAAGAACGCACACACGCACAAACAAACGAGAGCATGTGCATAACGTAGTGCTGAGGCGGTAGCTGCTGCTTGTAAAAGTGGCTTAGCGGGGGGTGCGGGAATCGCGCGTCAGTGGGGCGATCTGCAAACAACCAACATCGGCACTGATCGGCTCGGCGGTGGGTCGCCGTCTGCCGACAGCGGGGGCGTCGAAAGGTACTGTGTACAGTCCAGTGCGCGCACATTGAGACATTCGCCGTGCAGACTCGTAAGACTGGCCCAACACACATGCGCAACCAACCACGCAATACTGAAGAACAAATGCGGGCAAGGGTGGCTAAAGTCTATGGGCTGCCAAGTACGTGGCTTTTCTGTACGCGCGCAGACCTCCCTACCTCTTCCCCTCCACTCTCTCTCTCTCTAAGGTTGGATCAATAGTAGTGGTAATGATAAACGATTGCGCTGACGGACCGGCTGTTAAAAGGGAAAAACGATTGCGGAAAAGCTTGCTCTTAAGCAGGTTCCTGTGCTATACACTTGCGCCCGGAGTAAGAGAAGAGGCTAGTGCATGCGACATTTTTTCCTAAAACAACTAGATTCAGTCTGTGACTGGAAAGCAGGCAAATGCGTGATCACTGGAACATTAGGTGCATTAGCCGGGGCTTTCAGCCAATAAACCTACGGTTCCAATGATCACGCTCTCATCTTTGTTGGAAGTCGTATATCCGCTTCCATTCATAGGTTATAACTTTTCACAATACATTTTTAAAAGAACATACCAAAAGATAGGGCACAGCATTCACTGCAAGTCATAAAAGCGTGATTCGCAGTTTCGTTGAGTCAGAGAGGAAAGCCCACTTATGGGAGGTTACCGCATGGATCAGCGTGGTACATGATACCAATCCTAATACCACAAGGCAATCGCCTGGAGGGTAAACACTTGGGAGGAATTTCGGTCGGACACGGGGAAATGGACTCCTCCCCCCCCCTTCGGTACTAAAGGTGGGCTCGCGCCAAACTCCAGAGAGGTCAACTATTCTTGTTCCCTAACTTTAACCCTAACAAGAGCCTTGACGACCCTAACCCTCATAACCGTAACCCTGGCTATAACACGAATCCTGACACATCTAGCCCCAACCCCAAATGCGACCCCCCCCCTGGAATTTCGAGCAAGGCCACCTGTCCTGAAGAAACTCCTACCTAACCAACGCGGATTCGTATATTCATTTTTGATGGGTGTACGTACAGACCTATCAAGATGGCAAGCATTGCAGTCACTTTGCAGAAAATAAGTTATTTTCAAATCTCGCACATAAAAAATACAGTTTTATGGTTTAATGAAGTTTACTGAGTTCTGTATGCTTAAAATGGAAATAGCAACTCATCATTCTTCCATGATTCCCAAACCACATTCGACAGGATGTCCCTAAAAATGTGACACCATTTCATCACCTAGTAACGTGAACCAGCTTCAGAGTAGCGAAGGCTTCCAGTGAAAAATTCAAAGGATGATTTGATTTATTATTTCAATAGCTATATAAAGGTACAGTAGATGTGCTAACTCATGAAATGCTAACCGAAATTCTGAAATGCGTTTTCGGCTCGAAAAGACTACTTACGTAAGGTTATAATGCTAACTACCGTACAGCACAATCCTAAGATATTTCAGTTACATCGGGATGCCGGCTTTTGAACGAACTTCTTTACGGCCGCCTAAAAAACCGAACTGTGTAAAATTGCTACCTAAGTATTATGAATTTCTCTCATTGATTTTCGGTGCCCATATAAATTCAATCATATTTAATAGAAAACATGCATAAAATATTCATTTTTCGCTCATCTGGTAGAAAATTACGTCTTTTTCAAATTTAATACTTGAAGGAAAATTATAATTAGGTTTTTAAAAAGTTTCTAATTGGGAGTTTTTTAAGACCACGAAATGCCCATTCACAAGACACCGCGTCTCTGGCATTTACTAGAGGTTCTTGTAAATTTTGCAATATGGGTCAGATCTACTGCGAAATTTTATGAAACCCATATAATAAATTTTTAGCAGAGTACAGAAATTTATGATTTTCCGTACAGAGAAAATGCACAGCTTGTAGCTTGGGAACCCCGAACGCAAGTGTAACGGCAGGTCGGGTTCAAAATTATTCGGAAATTAGGAGTTTTTTAAACCAAAATATAAGTTTCCTTTAGGTATAAAATTTGAAAATTCGATTTTCTAACAAATGAGCAAGAGAGTGAATATTTTTACGCATGCTTCCAATGAAATGTAATTACATTCATATTGGCACCAAAAAACGACGACAAAAATTACACTATCAGGGTAGTCATTTTTATAGCGTGCAGTATTTTGCAGGCGGCCGAAAAAAGCTCGTTCAAAAGCCGGCATGCTGATGTAACTGAAATATCTTAGG
Organism: Spirometra erinaceieuropaei; assembly: GCA_902702965.1. Lineage (NCBI taxonomy): Eukaryota > Metazoa > Platyhelminthes > Cestoda > Diphyllobothriidea > Diphyllobothriidae > Spirometra > Spirometra erinaceieuropaei. Next base: position 772,988 of record CACRXP010000120.1, read on the forward strand.
ATTATGCTGTACGGTAATTAATATTACAACCCTATCTAGGTACTTTTTTCGAATCGCAAATGCATTTCAGAGTTTCGGTTAACATTTCATGAGTTAGCACATCTATCGTACGGACTCGAAGAGAATTCATCGAAAGCAGACGTATGTTCGCAAAATTGTTTTTTCTGTAAATTTCGTTTTGATTGTCTGGAATTTTAGCAGTATGTCTAAAATCTAATACATCTTTTTAAAAAACTAATTTTTTGTATGTTTCCTCTTCCAGGACTAGATATGCCCTTCACCGCAGAAAAGTACGCTCAAACACAGCCAAGTATGCATTCATAACGTGCAATGGTTTCAATACTTCACAAACAAGCGAGGCACGTTTGAGCGTGACATAGGAATTTTCAAGAGAAGGGCTACTTTTGTCGGAAAAAAGGGTCTAGACGACCAACAGCTTCAGAAGAGATGGCGAACCAAGTTCGCGGGGCGCTGACTCATAGTCCAAGGAAATTTGTGCAAAGTGCGAGCCTGGAAACTGGATCCCTAAGTTAACTGTTTCACCCCTCACAAGAAAACTCTTGCCAATAACCTTCTACAAGCTTCAGCCTGTGCAGGCTTTAAAGCCAGGTGACAAGCAAAAGCGTCAAAACGTTCTGTTAAGATCTTCAAAATAAACTCAAAGATGCCAACTTTGAAAGCCGCCTTGTTTCCAGTGATGAGGCTAAATCATATAATGTTCGCGTTTTGAGGCAAAGAAAATCTCCATACCACAACTTACCACATAAGAGATCCACTAAATGTGAACGTGTTCTGCGTCATCTCAAAGAACTGTGTGTATGACCCATGTTTCTTCGATGGAAACTTGACCGGCGACAACTATCTGGAGATGCTTCTGAACAAGCTGCCTGACGAAATTGAAGCGGGCGAACATGACCGATTCACCTTTCAATAACATGAGGTCCCACTACACTGAAAACTCACAACGCGGGCATACCTCAACGAGAAACTGATAGGAAGATGGATTTGATGTGCTGTTGGTGAGGACGACGTGCTATTGAATTGGCCCCTACGCCCGCCTGACTTAACAACGTGTGATCTCCCTCTGTGGGGCTGGGTGAAATATGTAGAGCGACTCGAGGAGAGAAATACTGAGGCTCTGGAGACTGTTACACACGAAATGCTGCATCAGGTGTGGCAGGAAATTGAATATCGACTTGATATGTGCCGCGTCACAAGCAGAGCACGCAGTGAACACTTTGGAACATCTTAAAATTACCATCCCACATATTTTCCCTTGAAAATTTTTGGAATAAAATCTGTGTTCATAACGAAGCTTGTTACGTTTCGTTTCTCTTTACCAAATATTCACTCCCATACGGTCATCTCAAAGGATGTCAGATTTTTAGGGACACCCTATATACGCACTAATGAAAACTCATGTATCCCCAAAGGTCCCATAAAAAAGGCCCTGAAACGCTAAAAACAGGCAGACGTATGGATCACATTAAAAAAATCAAAACTCAAATAGCACATCTTCAAAGGACTATACTTTAAAAGAACGTGATTCCTCGCAAAATGGGCACAAGAAGTAATTTTAAACACATCTATTCTAAAACTTATGGTCAAAAATAGCGGTGGAAACGTATGATATAAGTACGTAATGAATAGGTCATAACTGTTCCCTGAGTATGATTGATGCAGGTGGATGGAGGGACTTCCAGCGGAGCAAGAGCTTTACAAAGGCTTGCCAGTCACTTACGAGAGGGAATAGATTCGGAAAAAAATATGTTTCTAAAAGAAAGCCTGTTTGGCTTCCCGACGTGGGCGAAATAACGACTAGTAAGGATCTAGTGTTCGAGAGCAGAGCATAAAAGCGAACAAGTTGGCTAATATTTTGACTGCAACCGGTCGAGACATGCTTGGTGGCACCTGGGACAAGTACAGACACGAAAAACGCCTACGCAAAAGCAGTGACAAAAAGGGAATCGACTCCTAATGAGAACTGGTTTTTTTCAGAGCCGATTCAAAAACGTCTCGGTGCGTATAAAATATGGCTTCAGTATGTGCTTAAAAACGACTCCTATGAGAGGTCCAAATAAATTACAACAATTTGAATATTCAATGCTGGGCGTTGAGGAAAATATGGAACTCGTGCGCCGGGACCTAAGCGCCACGAGACGAAATTGAGCAACCCGTTTTCTTGATTTCTAGCCGAAGGCTCTACCAACCGTGTCAGTTTGAAGACAGGATTGCCAAATGTGTGCATAGTATACATTTTTCTCCTCTGGTTAGCAAAGAAAGTCCATTTTTAGTTCCGGCTATGCTGCCACTGAGATTCAGGGGCAAATCTCTTGTATTAGACAGACAGCGCGGACCTTAAATTCTAGTGTTCAGTAGCTGACCTACGGTCACAACCGACTTGTTGGGAAGATGGGTTGGGGGAAAGGGTAGGCGTTATAATACGCAGCGAAAATTCGGCCGTATATTTTTTTATCTATCACATCAATTGCGACGATCACAGTAAATTGACTTATAATACGCGTGAGGTCGGTGCACATCGCCGACAATCGCATAACTGCAAACGGTACGCAAATTAAAGAGGGGGCGAACGCCTTGAACAGTTATTCCTGGACCGTATCATCATCAGGTAGTCATATTCGTCAACAAAGAGGACGATGAGCATGGAAGTGATAACCTTATTCGGCTACTAGAGGATGAACCATCGACCCACGTTACCTCAGACTGATAGCTTTGATAGAAACCAGTTGGCATTGCTGTTGGGACGGGGTAAGGGCAAATTGATTCTCTCGGTTCAGCTGGTCCTGGGCAAGTTTAAGCAAAACAGTCCGACCACGGACTTCCGGTTGTTTAATAAGTTAGTTTGTCGTAAAGTGACTTTGCTTGGCGGGTTGATAGAAGGATGACTCCCTGTAGGGCCGGGATTAGTGGTGGACGCGTCCATCCATGCCTCCAGCACACAAGTCTAGGATTCCAGGATCCTGCCGGACGGCGGGCACAGTCTTATTGAATAGGGGAAAACTCGTTGTCTATAAAAGTAGGATTGCTACCACTATGGTTTGTAACCTTTTTATGGGCAGCCTATTCACAAAGTCGGCGCCAAGCCGTGTGGATCGTGACGGCTTATTTGTTAGATCGCATAGTCTACTTAGTTCGTAGCTAATCATCGCTGAACGCCGCCCAACTATCCGCAGACAACCAACAACTAACAGACAGGTCATGTCTTCGCGGGGTACTTGTCGCCCCAGATGGTTGGAGGATCGGCTACATTACTACGCCACCCACTCGCCTCCCCCGTCCCCCCTCCAAACCCACGCTATCTCACCCCGTGGACACGACGCGATAACACGTCTGCCTAGCCGTCCTCTTTCACCTGTTGCCTTTGTTTGCGATGTTATCGCATAGACAGTTTCGCCTGCGTATGGCCCCTTTGATTCTTTTACCCACGGCGCCAGTCGGAAGGGCGACGGCAATGCACCCCTCCCCCCCGCGCTGACAACCCGTGAGATACATTCACGTGTGACACTATCTGCAACAGATCGTCTCCGCACGTTCAGCGTGTTTGAATGGATGTAAACCAGGCTTTTTTGTTGTTATGAACGCAGCCTGCCGTCGATTTTTGGACTGATAAGTGTCCAATGGCTCCTTCACTATCACCTCCTCCTCCTCCCCCTCGGAGAAATGCAACCGTAACTTTTGCTTCCTGCTCCCAGTTGGCTTCTTTTGCACATATCCACAAGTTTCACAATTAGTATGTTCACCAAAGTGCTTAAATATTTGAGAAACCGGCTCCCAGAGGTTGACTTTTACAAGCGGACTCACCAGCCTTTGGCGACCGTGAGTTATTATAAAAGATAGGACGTTTCTTTCAGTAGGCCTTTATAAACTACTAGTTCTGGGCACGGAGGACGGGTCGAGCGATGGAACAATTTGTGGAAGGACACGGAATTGCAGCCCCCCGTAAAACAGGTGATCTCGTGCTGAATTTCAGGGAGATTAGGGTTGGGGTTACGGTTAGCGTCAGGGTTAGGACCCCTCCTGGAATTCAGCGCAAACTCACCTCTATTACGAGGGAGGTTCCTATTCCCGTACCTAACTCCATATGTTTATTATCCTGAGCCTCCGAAATCATGCAGGAGTCCATCGTCAGAGTTAACGATAGGAAGAGAACAAGTGACAGTTGTAGGGGTCGGTGTTCAATCAACGATCAGTGACGCAAATGTGGAAGTGGTTGTGAAGGGCTCCGTGTGCCGGTGCCAAACCGAAACATTGATTAACTGACTTCTGATCAGAGGCCCAGGCTTCAATCAATTCTCGGTTTGTCGTGCTTCTGGTGTGGGCGATTATTTTGGCGGGTAAGAAGATGAAATCACGACCTGCTTTGACGGTGTGGGCAGCTACTTGCGATAATTTGTCGACACGTCGGAGAGCCAGCTTATGTTCGTACACGTGCGATCCAAGCATGCACACAGCCTGACATTTATACTTATAAGGACAGGTTAAGCATGGAATACCATACACTACGCCTGCATTGCACGCTGGGATCTAGTAGACGTTTGACTCTCAAGACGCCGCTGCGCACGATATCACTGGGTCCTGCGGCAATGCGATCGGTCGCTTCTGTCTTAAAAGGCAACATGAACACTCGTCTACGTCAGGACCGTCCAATAAGTAGGCCGCGTGAGAGATGAACACCCATGAACCCGACATCGAAATGGAAGGGGCCGTAGTAAGATCAAATTAAGCAGAGACCATTGCCACTTGACTTTGAGTCTGGAGGACCGTTTTGTGCTTCCAGGTGGCATGATATTTGGTGAAAGGTAACTGTCTAAATGTGCGCTAGATTTATTCTAGTGAGGAAAGATGGAGCAGCACCGGTCTTAACTTTTCATCTGCCAAGCTGAAATCGTGGCAGCACTGGGTGAGGTCAAGTGGAGCTGTGGTTGGGGGCATTGGATGAGGCGGTATGAAACTCCCGTTTCTCATGTGCGAAATGCGTGTTTGGCCTCCATTTCGGTCAGACGTAATGGAGCCGCCGGTTTTCGGAGGATTTACAGACGAGTTAGTATACTCAAACCAAAAGAGGTATTAATGGGAAATGGAAAAGAAGAACACCAACCTATTGTTATCCATGAGTTTTGCAAGAGTGTCGCCATTGGCCAGCTTGAGAAGTAACTGCTGGACAAAAGACACGCTACCGCCAGCGTCCCTGAAAGAGACAGGGGAAGAGCAAGATGAATTTGGTTCCTTCAGAGGAGTTGGTGTACAGGGTCCGCAAAACGAGGGCATAAGAGGTGGAAATTAAAGGTAGGCTTGAATACACTGAGTCTACAGTAGGACATGAAGTACTTCGTAGGGTCCACGAACGATGGAATAATTGTGTGAAACAAGAAAACTAAATAACCGCGGTACGCAGCGGTAACAGAATGAAGGATCAAAAAGGCCAAACGAAAGTGTAATGGCTTAATATAACGGATGAAGGAAGTTGAATGTGAGAGAGTCCTGACGAAAAGGATGTGGTGGATTGGTGACCCCAATGTTCGTAAACTAACGGAAGCGCATTATCATCTGTAAGGCAAGTAAGAGTGCTGCGAGAGGTTGAAATTCAGCCTGAAAATGACACGTGTGTCATCCGAAATCACTCTAAGACGCGATGATCTTTCTTTGGAGTCAAATGAGTTGCAACACTATCAATCGCAGGGTTGATTGCATGTTTAAGAGAGATATGTCGGACTGAATTTCACGAAAACCCCGATTGCCAAACGCTGAAAAAGAGGGCAGAGGGCGCCTTCATCTTTTTGGTTAAAAGCTCTACTTTTGACTAATATTCAAGTAGACTGGGCAGAAAGCGAGGACGTATTCCAACAACCAGATTAGTCAAACAGCGTAAAAACACTGTTGGTACAACCCATTTTGACTAAGCAATGAACTCATGGAATCCTGTAATGCGGCGATTTTCATCTGCATGAAAATGTTAACTGCTGTCCCGCGAGATGGCGTCCGTCAGACACTACAAAGATCGAGATTGCCCGGACGACTAGACGCGCCATGCTCAGCATCGACCTCTTTTTTCTCGCCACAACCGCTTCAACATGAGGGCGTGCCTATGAACCTCAAAGAAAAAGAAGCGAACAACTCCTGTTTGATTCGAGAAAAAGTTCGAAGAAATACTGGTGCAGTCGTACACTTTCGGCCGTATTTTCGTTTAGTCTTTTCAACCGAAGACACAGTAACCCGTAGTATAGAGTCAAAAGTCATTACTGAATGCGGTAACGCATGTATGACGCTTTTGGGGGCACAGACGAGGGACAAAGTCCCCAATCGCGGAAATAGACGCGTTCAAGTTTACAGTCAAACCTCATCTAGATGACCAGGACCGCCCCGGAGCAAAAAGCTTGAGCTGAGTGTGAATTGAATTATCGGCAGAAGCTTGCCCGGCATTCAACTCAGCCCTTTTTGCCTAAGACAACCGTCGCGCTGAAGTCTGAGAGCGCCTTGGGCACTAGGGCTGGCCTGACCGATTGGCCTCGTCTACGCGCACCAGGAATTGCTGTCCCCCCCCCCCCCCCCCCCCACATAAATGCACCAGGTTTCACACACACACACACAAATACATCACCGTTGGACAGATACGCCAGCCTGCCTTATCCGGTTTACCAAGACACCGTCGACAAACGCACGTCCTCCGTCTTTCACTACCCTACTGTAAAGTATATCATTGTACAGGCCGGATGATGAATTATCAAAAAAGTGCGTTTGCGACTTTCACTTAGTCATTGTTTACGTGATTATCATCACAGAACTTATCTGTTTTGGTGGTAAGCCGAATTGGTTCCCGTAGTGCTACCGTTGCACCGCACCCAGGTTTGCGGAGCCACCAATGACAGTACGATGACAGGCGGGGTCTGCCTGGCAGGAGCCAGTGCCAATCAATCAGTGACTACCCCTTCCTGTTAGACCTGCACCTCTTCCCTCATAGCAACTCACTGTTAATGCACGCATTCAGGCGAAGCCTCGTGCAAACATCTTGACCGAGGAATTTTTACAACAAGCAGGGAGAGTAGAGGGGAGTGCGGGTACGCGACCCTAAGCAAGTGACTAGAGGGGATGGTATCGCGTTCAGACCGGCTTTCCTTCAATGAACTCAATGATTTCAGGCGCGCTGAAAGCTCAGACCACCAGGGCTGCGCGTGTGGCCATAGCAAAAGGGGGCAGTAGCGAGAAATGTGCCCACACGCGACACCCCTGCCTCCCCCCCCCCCGTACACCTATCTGGCTCAAAACTGACTATCGAACTCATGTCAGCAAATCAGACAGCGCTGTGGGTGGCCGTTTCATTCTGACATTGCAACCGCACTACAAAATGCTTGCTATGAGACACGGAGAACCCGCAGATTTAACGTTGGGGCGGGGACAGGGAGAGGTAAGTAAGTAGAAGAGACCGTCCGGGGGTATAGAGGGGTCACGAAGTCGACCATTAACGCGGAAGGGATGAAAACTGATTAGACTTGTCACGCGTGCGTGTACACGTGCTCTTGTCCTTCAGATGGAGTCAGCACGGGCGTGAGAAATAGAATGGGGAGACTCAAGGCATTTAACAGAGAGGCTAATGGGCTGTTCGTGTATTGCTACTACATACCGGTAGCAGGACCACCCAGAAGACATGGCCTGCGTCCCCCAGCCGGAGCCATTTGTCATAATATGCGCCCGCAGAGCCTCCGTTACCGGAAGGGGACTAAACGAACGGACAGGAGTATTATCTGCAAACCGGCAGCAGAAATGGTTGCATTATAGTCCTTGTTCACCTTAAAATGTCGTCTGGCATGAAACAGCAAATTGGCGTTCGGAAATTAGTCAGGCATCGGGCATCGTTTTAAATTGACTCGTAGGCATACTTGCCAGACAAAATTGGCTGACGAGTGGTCGTGCGTCAGCCGGTGCGCTCTCAAAGGGCAAGTGCGGCGTAAAGCAAAAAGGCAAGTTCGTGAGACGTGCTGAATAAACTACTTTCTGGCTGACAGCACAGTACGACGGCCCTCTACAACAGTTCGGCACTTCGCCAATGGAATTCTTGAAGACGCTGCTCCTTCCCTTATTCCTGCTTCAATCATAGGGAAGTCGTTTCGCCCAACCTGGTGTAGCATTTGTCATACCTCCTAAAGTATGTCCGCTAAATGGACAAATGGTCATACTGTCCTCGGCGCGACTTCTAACTCTTAATAAGGTTTGGTTTCCTATCCTAACAGTCGTATGCTCCCTACGTTTCCACCTATTTTTCACGACTTACCATCTGTATCTCGGTTCCGATGATTGGAGAATATTGAAAAGTTTGTGTCAAAATAAAGTTTTCCATCTCCCCTTCTCTCTCGCTGTCAAGTGTGTCCAAATGGATAGCGGGTTCCGCCGTTCCGCCAGCTTAGCCACACAGAGTCCCACCCATGTCGCCTCGCAGGGGACACACTAATGCGCGGCAAATGAAGACGTAGGAAGGCCGGGATCCACTGAAGCGTTAAAAGGCCGTGCAGCCGAGTTTTGAGGTGGCAAGTTTAGGAGCCCCTCTGACAGGAACTAAGGGCGGCAAACCCCTTAGGGTGCGTGCGTTAAGGCACATCAAAGAGGGTGCGCAGAAAAATGTCCACTTTTTAATAGTGGTTAATGAATAAAAGGAAGACGCGGATGGTGGAGCGACAAGAAGGAATAACTCCTTGTTTTGCAAAACACAACAAGAATGGGCCTAAAGGGGGAAAGTAAGTCGAGTCATCGAACATAAAACGCAAGGTAATAGGCCATAATAAACAACAAGGCCTAACGCTTCTTCACGAGGTGGGCACAGTCTTGACTTACGCGTGGACATGTTTATAACGCGGTCAAGAATAACTCAAGACGACCGGAGGTGGACGCAGGGTCAGTGGCTGCCAATAGTAAACAGAAAACTTATGAGTGCCACACACAACCTGGTCCATGTGTACAAGACTTCAATTATAGCGTGCCGGATCCCATGCGCATGACAGTCTGACCCTCGTTGCTAAGGCAGGCAGAATTATCTCGTCAGCTGGGGGTCCTCCAACCCACAACTTTTGGTGGATGCGCTGATTTACCACGAGGGATCACCCGCCGTTCCCTCTCCCGTACACCAATGACCTGTCTGAGGCTGTCTGAGCTGATCGGTGGTGGCATGCGGCGTAGTGCGTGTGGCGTAAAAGCCCTCGTCTACGCGCGCCACGCGCATGCTGGTTATCCACTCCATATGGCCAGATACCTGCGAAAGTGAGATATGCGCATTCGCGCGAATGACGTTACGCCGTCACAACGACGCTGGCAAATTGCATTGCACGGTTGTTGCATGAGTGAGGTGTGACGTTTTGTTGATAGTTGGCGCGTTTACGCGTGTGACTAAGGGGGCATGTTTACGTGCACCTATATAGTGAAGCGGTGTGATGTGCGTCTGGGTTGTGCTGTTTTACAGAACATTCTGAAGTGCGCGGATGTGGCCGAAGGGGTTCACATCTGGATGTCCTGAGACAGTGCGGGTGGGCAGAGGGCGGGCGCACGTGACCTGTGCTGGCTGGGGTTCCAGACACTGATACTTCAGTAACGTTACGATGGATTCGCAGGTGGCCGGCCAGGCAGATGCGACACACACAGAGGAAAGTGGGACTATCATCGCCGTGAACATTCGAGTGTCGATACGTGAGGACACTGATGTGGGCTGGGGGTGAGGCTGGGACGGAGTGCGACGATTAGCACGTGCAGTTAGGCATTTGATAAGATTTCCACTTCATCAAAATAGCCACTTCTCCCTCGGCACACCGTACATCCCGACCTGCACCCAGACACGGCCAAAGCACTTCAACATTCCTAAGCTCCTTCGGTTAGGAGTGCCTTCTGCCCAGAGAAAAGCGGGGTTGGGGATTGAAAGTGACTTCAGGCACGTATTACGTCGGCAGTCGGAAAGTGCCTGAAATGTTTCATGCGACTGGCGCTGTGCAGATGTCTCACGTTCAGCGACGAACGTACGATCATTAGACGGACGCCTAAGTAACATACCAAGAAGAGCTAACGCGAGAAGGCAAGACTTCGGTGTCCGCGCAGTTGGGTGTCGACGGTCGCCGATGCTAACGCCACCACCGCCGCAGCGGATTTTGGCGTTTGCGCTTCCCAATACCGAATTCGTGTTTCCGTCACTAATTTTTAATCGTCTTCAAGCTGCTGCGGCCAGTAGTGGACAATATTCATACGCATGCATGGCAATTAATGAATCCAAGTTCATGTCAGGCAGAAGAAATCAAAGGGGGGCCGGTGAAAAAAGTGACATTTTACGCGATGGGAAGTAGTTATGCGTGAGTGGCCACTAGACAATAATTTTGGGACGTCACAACCTGCCACTAAGCGCAGGACGCTAAACTCGGGTAGCATCTAGCAGCAAAGTGTAGAAAAGAACTCTACCACCTGTAACTGAGCCGATAAGTGATTTTTCAGGCTAAATGGTGCGGTAAAATCCGAGCAGCTAGTGACGACAGCGACGGAGACGCCCTGACGTACCAACTGGGACATCGTCAAACGGCATATGTGAGTCATGAACGCTGAATTTGAAGGTCCGTCCGTCTTCGAAGTGCGTGGCTGAGAACACGACTGGCACTTCGTGGATGACAAAAGCATTGATTCTTGGTGACGTCTCAATTGCTACGAAAGTGACCTGTCAAATCGCAGGGCTGCCGTTGGAAATACCATGAGTGCATAGTCTGTACGGAGAGTTCGATTCGAATAGGCTACAATTCCAACTTCAAACCTCTTTTATTTCCTACTCACGGGAGAAGTATAATGAGACTACTAAAGAGTTCGGTCATGCAATATCGAGTAGGTACAGCGATCCGCTGGTCGATCACCTGCGGAGACTGACGAACTTGTGACTGAAGCACCAACATACACCAGACGCGCTCACCCTAACTGCCCGCATTGCCCTCTTTCTGACCTGGCTTGAGGGGCTGCCAACTGACGGAAAACTTGGATGTCACAATCGCCTCAGTATATGTGCATGTGTGCAGTGGCCGATTGGTGGTCTGAGAGTCAGGCTGCAATGGCTCCCTCATAAGGTGGCCTCTATGGCGTAGTGGCATGCCTAGGTGCAAGTTCATTCGCCGTGTCATCCACCTGCGTCCCTCCCTTCACCTCCGGTCTTCTTGACCATGTCTCGACACCGGGCCCCCGTAAGAGAGGAGGATAGGGTGCGGCAAACGCTGCGCAAGTCCACTACCACTATAAAGTAGGTCACGCACAAGTTGTCGCGCCTGCGTCCACCATGCTGTGGAGCACACAGTGGACATTCTCGGTCAAGACGGTCGAACTGTCACATAGATCCGCGAGTGTTAGTAGAAAGGAATCTAAGCCCCCTGTGCTAGGTGCACGCTTCCCGTCGAACATTCACTTCACCATTTAAGAATCAGGTTTTAAGAGTGCCGCACACAAAGCTACGTGCCTGTGTACTAATAACTTTAAAGGACGAAAGAGTCAGTGAGGGAGGAGACATTGACAAAACGACGGGGTGTGCGACGTCGGCAAGACGAGGTTGTTTTCGATCAGTGAGAGGAACTCAGCCCACTTAATGTGCGATTAAGGGGTATGACAATCATACTAGGTAGCATAAACAACGAAACGTGATGACCGAGACGTAGATAATCAGTTTGAAGCACCTGGAGCGTAATTTTTCGTACTAAATTGCCGAAGGAGTCCGAGAAAAGCACTTTCCTCATGCAGAATATGTTTCTAATATATATTGTCAAAAAATGTCTGCGATCGGGACAGAAATAAAGGCTCACTTATATCAAGGAATTCTTGTGCTAAAAACACCGTCGACTGCATCTGTGCATTTGCACGTGTTTTTCTAGTGGAGGGCATTAATGTAAACTAGGAAGATTTACCAAAACAATTGTTGACAACTTCAAATTCGATCAAGAGAGGTGAAATGTGAATAAACCGGTTGTTTTCAGAAAACAAAAGTTTTGAATAATTAAATGTCCCTAATAGATGTTTTGGCAGACTTCGAATAATTCATATTGGCCCAACTATAAAAAACTCGGCGCCCCGGTGAGTTTCGAACCCACGCAGTAAGGGGAAGGCTTTAGTGCAGGCAACGCTCTAGTCATCTGAGCTACGAGGCCCCGCCGGACGACGAGAGTTTAATCAAATTCGGGTCAGGTTACCCGCCCAACCTACTGCAACGCCTGCAATCCGCTAAGTCTAAGCCTGATAGTCATCTGGCAGATCCTAGGTGAATTACTTAGGAAATCCTGCTTGGGTAGTCAACTTACTGCATCAGATTTGGTGGATTCCAGACTTTGCAGTATTTGGACGGGTAACTTGACCCAAATGTGATTAAACTCGCGTCGTCTGGTGGGGCCTCGTAGCTCAAGTGGTTAGAGCGTGGGCTGTACTAAAGCCTTCCCCTTACTGCGTGGGTTCGAATGTCACCGGGGCGCCGAGTTTTTCATGGCTGGGTCAATGTGAATAAAATGTCCTTATTAAACAGTAATACGGCCCAACAGCAATCTTTTGTCGTAACACAGCCGTGATTTTCAGACACATGCAAATGCTCCATAAGTAGCCGCAAGAAGGCCCAACGTCAAGCGACCATTTTAAATTATGAGCGGAACCAAAAAAGCCACCAATGATAACAAATACGATTCCCGGAGAAAAAGAGAAGGCGGTTATTTCGTCAGGGAGGTGTATGACCGGGCAAAATGTTTCAGTTAATTCTGAAACTTTCATTTGGATGAGGGACGTAGAAAGCCATCAGCAAAATACTCCAAAAATCTTTTTTTCAGGAGAAGACAATATAATAATGGCAACTTATGACAGGTTTTTTATTGGATCAAGCGCATATTCATCGCAGGCCTAAGTTGCACGGCACCATTTTCTTCAGTAATTCGTCTTTATGTTTTGGCGAGTCAACATATTTAACCCGAACCTCCATCTGCACAAAATGGATGTCCGAGGACTCAACGCTTAAGTAAATGCTTTCCAGACCTGTCTATTTCCAAAGTTAAATACAAAGTGTGGAATCTATGCCTTTGTAAACCCATTGAGTGCACTGAACATGGCACAGAATAAGCTGACATTTTAGGAATGCCATGAAAGTCAACTGACTCTGTCGTCTGCAGTAAGCGCGCCGCAATTTGTGAACTGAAAAAATCTCTTAATACACAGAAAAGAAGTAAGTTTGATTCCACTTATCAATTATATTTGGAATTCGCAGGCGCTGACCTGCCTCTCGACCTGTGGTCTCATGAAAACTCTTATTCCTGCGAAATCTCTACAATGGACTCAGGCGAAATCATATTCGTCGCAGTCAACCGCACCTCGAACAGTGCGAAAATTTGATATTTTTACCGGCAGTTCTGAGCGAGATGTTGGCACCTTAAATAAACTTTGATCGGCCAACTGTCTGCCATACTGCATATTCCATTAATTTCTTGAGAATATTTGGCCCAGGAATTGTGTGAAGGGGTTTTTTAAATGGTTTCATGCTTAGCCCGTTACTAGGTAGAGTCAGCTTTCGGACCGAGTCTAGTAAACTTCGTTACGAATGATTTACTCCAAGAGAACACATTAAATTCTGAGTAAATTGAAGAGCTGAAATCTCAAACTGGAGTATTTGCCCGAAAGCACACTGGAGACCGCTAGGGGGCCCACTAATAAACCGAATCCCTCACAGTTGTGTCGGGAAGCGGCAGAATATCAGCGAAACACGCGGCTGGGCTTCCAGCTAGTACCTGTGCCGTCATGCAACAGCTCATCTACTGTATAGCCTGGTAAAAACAACAGCTCTCTCGACGGCAATGCGTCCAAAAAATATCGGGGTCCGAAAACATGATGCGCACAGAGGTACGAGATCGTCTTATGGTACAGTCGGCAGTGACTGTGGTGCTGCTGTGATTTGATAACGCCTTGACGATAATAAGGCACTTGTTAGGCGCAACAGTTCAGAACGTGACAACAACAAAATGCGCCTCTTTACATTTCGCGACTTAAAGTTTGGGTAGGAGAATTATGAAGAGAACTTTGAGCATTTGCCCTAATATCAGCAGCAGCTGCGGATCAGCGAAAAGCGAATACCGGAAGCACAAGAATCACCCCTACAACTCGAGAGAACATGTAGTCAAATTCAAAGCTAACCTCTCCTTCTTCTCCTTAGGGAACCGGAAACAAAGAACTTGTCCAGACATCCTAATCGGGGTTCCTGGATTGCTTGGAATATCATAACGAGGTTTTAACAAGGAGAGCGGACTCCCTTTGTCAAGAAGGGTCTGCCTCAGGCAACTGCGTTCAAAAACCTTAACTTTTCGGCACTCTTCCAGCCACACAGCCAAGAATTTTACATGCATACGAGGGGTCAGACTGAATGAGTGTGCCGTACACGCGGATGGCTGAACCGATTGAGATATTGCAACGAGTCCATAGACACCTTGGAATGCCCGTAAAAACCCTTCAAGAGACGTCGAGCCGGGTGACGATGTCGTTCCTACTCTGCCTGTTTGGTCCCAAAATATTTGAAACTGTACGCTTCTTCGTGCCGATAGCTGTTACTCACGCTACTCCTGGTCAGAGATGCTTGCCCGAGAGCACTCTAGTGTTTTGCAGCGACTTACTCCTTTTCGAAGCACTGGTATCAAGCAAATAATTTTGCGGTGAAGGGGTTTCGAGGACGCCGGAGGGGGGGAAGGGAAAAGCAAAAAGGGAGTCATTCGTGCACTTCAGAATAAAGTAGCGCGCGCCCGCGCCCAGAGAGGAGGGGGACAGAGGGGAGAGGCCTTCTGGCGGAACTCCGGTATCATGAGAAGCCTGGAAGTTGGGTGTGGACGTAGACGCACACACACACACCACTATGTGACAGCCAAAGGGCGGCAGGAAAGGCAACCACAATCGCGTGCCTGCCTCCTCCTCCTCCTCCCCCTTCCTCCTCTTAATCCAAATTTATCCTACTGCCCCCTTCGGCAGCCACCCCGCCCATCAAATTGGCTCTAATAAACGCTAATTCGACGCCTAAGTGGTTTACTAATGCGTGCAGTATTACTCTTGAACAAAACACCTGAGATGGCAGAAGGAGGGGCTGGGGAGAGCTGAGGAGAAAAAAAAACGAGAGAGATTTCATTGAGAAATTGGGAGGTTTACTCCCACGGCTGTGGAGACTGTTTGGACAAAAACCGAATGGAATCCCATTAGCGAGTGTCTGGCCTATGTGCTGAATTGACGTTTCTTGAACGTCAACGTTCACTCCGCAGGTATGGCCCAGCAACCACCGAATACTATCACTGGCCGCCAGAAGTCGTCGCCCATTGAGTCTGGGTGACGAGAATGGTCCGGAGGACACGTGGGGAAATAACCAGAGAAGGCTAAATTCTGTAGACCCCTAAGTGGGATACGTCAAAATAAAATTCTGGCATTCCACAGTTAAATCGTCGCGTGACGCATGGAGGGTGAATGGCTACTTAGCTCACCAGAGTAGTCGGATTCGAGTTTTCCGCTTATAAATGCACTACAGAATGGGCAATAAGTACTGAGGCCGTCCTCAACCGTCTAGTGCTGTGCCCGTTCCGTTTCTAAATTACGGATAAGCAGAAAATAGACCGCATAAAGATTGCTCCGACGTGTACTCGAAAGTTAAATTAGTCACTTGGTAGTGGACCTTTTCGCAGTTTACTGTGGATCATTTGCATATTTCTGAAAGGCACGGGTGTGACAAAACAAAAGATTGCCTGTAGGCGCTGTAGGAACTCGGACATTGTGAATTTTACGCATTAGTTTAAGGTATTCAGAGATGTCTTTTTCCCATGCAGAACGTTTTTAGGTTATCATCAACGAGAAAATTTACAACTGGGGGCGCAAATCAACGTTTCCTTATGTACGGCCAATTTCTTCTGCAAAAACTACAGAATCTATCATTTCGGGAAATCGATTGAGAAGACTTAAGATTGCAAGGAACGAGTCAGCGGATCCCACTGCTTCAGCTCCGCGGAGTAAAGCGGGAACCTCTTCGCCGTAGTCTGTCGCATGTAAAATAAGGCAAGAATCTGATATTTTCATTTGTAATCCTGCGCTAGATGTTGAAGACCTCGCCAGACTTCACGCAGTTGACTGCCTGGCAAAGTGTATATTACACCAATTCCATGAGGCTTGTCCAAAGGGGTTTTTAGGGTTGTCTTGTCGTTGCTTTGCTTATTCGGTTCTTTGCACAGACAAACATTATGCACTTCCACAAGTACACTCATTTGACAGGAATTTCCGCGTCTTTGGCAATTCCACTTTTTTTAATAACGTCATTTCTAGCCAACGTAGCTGAAAGTTGTCTATTGTTTACTGGAAAATGCGGTCAATACACTTGAACCGGTTTGCGTGTTACTATGCATTTGTTGTGAATGTACCTACTCTTCGCGAGTTAGGACACCCTCGGCATATTCCCCCTTAGAAGGGGATGACGAGACAACAGACCTTTCTCACTCACTCACTCACTCACTCACTCACTCACTCTCTCTCTCTCTCTCTCTCTCTCTCTCACAACAGAAGCGCATAATTCGTCGCCAGCAATGCATCCGAACAACATCGGAATCTGAAAATACTATGTGCACCCTGGCCCAGAAGTGGAAGATTGACGAGTGGTGCGGTCGGCAGCGATCGTGAAGCTGCCGTTCGTTAACAACTCCATAATTTGTTTTGGGTTTGCATATCACCTCTGCGCAGACCCAGACCCAAGTACGGAGTGCTGATTGCGCAAGAAAATTAACAAAGCTGTAGGGGACGCTGACTTTCCTCTAACTGCCCTCTATATGCATTGCCAATAGTTTGCCCATAAGGTCTGAGCAGTAGGTCAGTGGCAGCACAGGTTTCAGCTTTATCAGTAAGACCCCATCGGCACGTCTTTATCTCAGTAGACCGGCTGTGAGTTGGGAAGAGAAAGAACGTAAACCGATCACTTTGACCCACTAAAGCAACAAGTCCCAACGTTCTGTCCTGACTTTTGTACTACTAGAACTTCCTTTGAAGTTCCTGCCACTTGAATAAACGCTGCATACACCTTCCCCGGCCCTTCAATCCCAAATCCCTACCTCCCCCCGGCGCCCTGCCCTACCAGCCTGGTGATGATTAATTGAAAAGGGATTTGCCTAACAAGGCTTCTCTCTAAAAGAGCGTGGGTTTAGGTAATAGGGGCAGGACGCCTCAGATTATGCTCACCTCTTTGAACATAATTATTACAACAGCCATATCCGATAGGCCGATTCTATAAATCTCAATTTGGGTATCTTTTGCCCGTGACTCTGATATAGTTGCTTGCCAGAGGACCTGATACTGGTTTTTCAGATTGTTGCTTGCTCAGTGGACTCAGATCACTCAAGACTCGTCCATGTCCCTGGGGTTCTTTCAAACAGCAACCTATTTATCAGGTGAAGTTTCAAAGGTGAGTCTGAAATTACTGAATGAGCTTACGATAAGGTGATGGGGACGCAACGGCTTAGACAACGTTGGGGTTTACGTCTGCTAATTCTGTCAGATAACGGCCTAGTCAGTAAAGATAATTCAAAATAAGCTCCGAGGAAACTGGGATGAGCAAATAGTTCACAGGAGCATACCCAGTAATCACACAGGAAACGGCAGGGAGGCGCTGATGGGTTGAAGCACTCGTGGTTTCAGCAAGCAACCACAAAAAAAAATTAGTAAAAAAAGTACGAGGGCCGTTGGTTAATACCTCTTTTGGAATTATTGTGGAGGGGTGTGTGAACACATCAACTACACAGTTAGCGACCAACTCCTTCACTTACGGTACCTACAGGCATACATATGCGGCCGGCCGGAAGTTTCATGCATTAAAAACACACCAATTATTTACATGCTCATTACGCACGCGGCACCGAGTGAGAGGGTGCGAGTATTCATTTCACAAGAATTGCACATTTAAATGAATATTTAAAATGCATAGCAAAAAACTTCGCCGAGTTCACCGTCATGCATGTCAGAATGGTTGACTAGCGTGGAACGGAGCGTCCGGTTGGGTTACCTTCACACTCGGCAGATAAAATCTATCCGAAGTTGATACTTACAAGTATCAGATATCAGTTGAATATCCGTTCACCTTTGCGTTCAATCCACGAAGTATGATGGGGCAATCGATCGACTTAAAATACGAGGATGGTCACTATGACATTATTCATTACACAGAAAAACGTCAGTTCGCTTTTCAGGACGCAGGAGGTAGACACGAACTCGGCAGTGGGCGTGCCAGGCGTTTGTGACATGTTGTATTTTGCGGAATTCGGTAGGAAAATACACCCTGTCAAAAAGAGGGGGACGAAGTGCATATTTTCAGTTGCCTGTATGGAATAGGTAGGGAAACGAACCCCAAATGCAAGTGAGCCTCTGAGCATCTGACGGCTTTATTCTGACATGGTGAGTTGACAATCAGGCTGTGATTTCTTTGCGATCGAGGCTGAAAACGGTAAAGCATGGCAGAGAAGGGGACACTCGCCTTGCTCTCTAAGGGCTCCGGCTGAGGATAATAGTGTACAGAAGATGACAATTACTACTTATTGATTCTGTTCGAACATTAACGGAACCATTTTAATGGCAGACGGGTACAAACGAAGTCATCCATTCGGTGAACTGCAACGTAGATGCAAGCAGACAAATGGATGGCAGGTCATGTGCATATTATATCATGCCGATAAAATAGTCGGTAATGAAAGAACGAGAACAAAAGGGAGCACTGACTTGCTTCTCTGCTGAATTGCATTAGCAAGCTTGGCGGCGATGAGCTGTAGGATTGGCTGCATTCTACAGTAGGAGGGCAGGGAGACCTCATCCGGGTAGGTTGGAGACGAGAGGCACAACTGAGCAAACCTCGAGGAAGTATTGTTGGCGGTGTCACCCACCGGAACACCCAGCAGTAAGACCAGTTCGGAGTGAACGTGCGACAAGTTGCAGAGCGCTGTACTCACCATGCTCACCATCATGCCTATTAGGACGGCAGTCAAGACGACATTTTAGAGGCAATTGAACGAGCTACTTACAAAATGCAAGTAGGGGTCAATTTACTTGAATCTGGGTGACCGTCCTCTGGCTGACTGGATGGCGGCCGCGTGCGGAATGGTGCACAGAGCCAGCCGCCACGAATGTGCACATAGCGATCCACAAGGGAATCCGTGGCAGCCCTCCAAGACTCAATTACACGAGTCTTCAAATCTGCAACATTAGCATAACCGGTGGAAGCATAGGCGTTGAAGACTTGTGTGTTGATTCGGCGCGCGGCCCAGTCGGCATTAGTGACTAGGAGGAGGAATCCGCGAGCCTAAACAGGGGATGGGAAGGGATCAGAGAAGGTCATTTCAATTTAAGTCCCGCGGCAAAGGTAATAGTCAATAGCCCAAACGTCTGTGTCAGTGATTTCCTGCTGCACGTTGTTATAACGGGAGGTTCTATATATCAATGAGTCTCCACCGTTTCCCAAGAAGTGGTTTCTCATGGACAAACTCCAGCTTTGTAATTCTAGCCCTCTATTTTTGTCCCAATCCAATACGGCAAATTTCCACTGATCCGACCTATAAGGTGCTGATGTACATGCCAGGCATTGGTGACCCTTCGCAATTCCAACAGGCAACAGAAAATTGACGAGTCACCTCTCCAAACTTTTAGTTGCTACCAGGGTTGGAAGCATGGAAAAACAAATCTACAAGGGGATTGAATATTGCTGTTAGTCTGAAAGGTGCTGCGATTCAGCATTCTTGTTGAATCTTCTTTCAAACCGTTAACACCAGACCTAACAAGCATGTTTCTGACGACTTACCATCAACAGCAAAGACATGGTTACAACCCTATCTTGCAATCTGCTGTTAGATCATAAACCTACATGGAGGTCTGGGTGACCCATTGAAAAGTGGAACTCATTGCAGTGGTGTCGTGCAGCATCGGAGGCGCGAGCGAAGCGCGTATCCAGGCTTTTAGCTAATATCAGTATTGACAATTCGACCCTCGTGCCCGACGATGTTCACTGTGTGCTCCACAGCAAGATGAGGAGTAGAAGGGGAGTAGACTTTCGCGATATCTACTGTAATCTCCGCCTCCCCACCTGGGTCCGGTGTCAAGACATGGTCGAGAAGACCGGAAGCCGGGGAGGGCGCAGATAGGGGCGCGGCCGGGCCCGCCCCTAGGCGTACCACCACAACGCCTGGTCCACAGCAAACACTTGACCGAGATTTTAACCAACAACAGCACCGCAACGGATCAAAAAGGGGAGGGTAACTGGGCAACCATGCTTACGATATGAATAGCCAGCGGGAGCGCAGGCGCATCTACCGGCAGGGAACTAGGGGCCAGAGAGCTGCCAGCACACATCAGGATGCGAGGGCCATGGCTTGCTGACCATGGCATGGCAGACGCTTGCATTCTTTGAGACCAGTTTCAGTATTAGGAATATAATAAAACCACTTTCACACATTTTTGTTGCTACCTTGTAAGTATGAGTGTAACCCAAGTACTCTGGTGATATGTCAGCATCTAACTCAGGTGTGTGTATAGAAATTGAGGCCAGAGTTAGCAAGTGATGCTTCGACATCTGTATCCCGATTGCGGTCATTGTACTGACAGTATGTAATGACTGACAATTCTTCTACTACTGACCTGGTTTCACACTAAGCCGCGTGTGATGTAATCAAAAGAGCGTTTCCGGAGCAGTCAGTTAGCCGAGGTCACGGCAGAAAGTCCGCATGAACAGTAGTCATTTCACCTCAACGAAGTCAAAGAAAATCTATGTAGAATCAGCTGATACGAAGCAGTCATGAATAGTCCATAGAGGGGTCGCACTTCCTCCAGATGGCACACCTCGCATGAAATGCTGTCCAACTATGACTATTAACCATTGTCTACCTCGAAACTTTTGCCCCAGTTCGTCATCTGTCAATCATTCTTTCTTTTACTCTATAAGCATAGGAACTATAGGGTAATTCAAAATATTGGGAAATGTAGTAGGCTGTAACAACATCCTTGGGTTGGACGCGTACTACAGGTGGTCTCGAGCAAAATTCCAGGGAGTAACTACTCCTGTGTCCTGACCTCAACCCCCTGGAATCTACTGCACGGCCACCTGTGATACGGTGGTACTTATTCCTGTGCCTTACCATTCCGTGTTTTATAAGCTAGAGGGATTCATTGGGAAGACAACTACGAGGTCGCAGCCTGTTAAGAGATTTTTCAGGACTGATGGGAACAACTGTATCCGCGTTTGCCCTTGTGCCTCCAAAGCACCCAGGTTTCCTAAGTCACCTGATGCATCGTGAAGTGCTGAGACTGGTCCGACATTATCATCAAGCACGTTAAGAATCCCATTTCACTCAACGAAGTTGAATTCCAAAACTAGGGTAGGCAAGCGGTGCACCCAGAAACAGACATGAGAGAGGCCTCGAGCAGACCAACTGGTGAACAAGGGAGTTTCCAAGGGACCACAGGACATTCAGAGGCTATTCCCATATCAAAAAGGGCTTAAAAGTTGTGCAGGTAATAACAGTCGCAGCACATCAGGCGAGGGCGTAGGCGGCGCCAGTGGCGACCGCAGGAACTGACGCCAACAATACGAATCTATCCTGTCTGCCAGCCTCTCCAATACTGCAGCCAAATGAAAGGGAAGGAGAGACGCATGTGGCTTTGTCCCCGACTCAACACAAACCCCGTAACCGCCCCCCTTCCCCTCCCCCCCAACCTCGGGTCTCGGAGCGGAGTGTTTTTTTTCTGTCACAGCCCCGGCCATATTATCGCCACAGCGTGGCCATTATGTGGATGCAGGCACGGCCCGCATCAGGAGCCTGTCTGCGCCAGCGCGTGCGCGTTAATTAGAAGCCCTCGGATGAAATGAGGGTGAAAGGCAGGCAAAGGAAAATGAGGGGAGGGGGCGAGGAGGAGTTGGGGGCACGTTCTGACCGCAGGCGCATTTGCGTGCAGGTATAATGTACACACCAAGGAGGAGCAGGCCCCTCCCACGCACTACTTTGGTCTATCATTTGGCAGTAAGACGGGCCGTGGACAAAGCCTGTGCCTGGTCCGCACAAAACCACAAGACCAACGTTACGCAATTTCAGTCCATCTGCTAGACTGCTCTGACTAGGGGGCAGGTTGGGGGATAGGGAAGAAAATACGACTATCAGGAGACAAAGGATGCGAAAGGGGAGGAGGTATCAGGAACGAACAGTCTACCGTGTTCCATCTCCCCCCTCGCCACGAGCCTCGAGCGATCGAGAGTGCAACCATGTATGACATGGCGTGAGAGTGAGTGCAGTGAGGGGGTGAGGGGGGGGGGGGCTGCTGCGACAAAAGAAACTCATGTCTGCTGCAAAAATCAGCAGTCGAAACGAACGCACCCGCAAATTTAGGGAGAGGGGAGGGGGAAAGCGAAGGACAAACAGCTCACTGAGGTCAGAGGGAGTAGGTGGAAATTAATGGATGTGGGTACAGGGTTGATGCATGGTGAGGAGAAGAAAAGTGGTCATTATGTCCCTTGACTGGGATGACAAGCGGGGGGGGGGAGGAAGAGAAGCGACAGCAGCAGCAGCAGCAGAAACCGACAGGACAAAGGCGACGGAAAAACTGCCAGAAATGGGAAAGGGGGTTCTAGCTTCTAATGCTCTGGAAAAACGCTCGACCCGCGCGGCGCCTGAGATAACAGCCGTTCCTGGTGAGAGGCAAGGAACCGTCTTATTTCTATCCCCCCCCCTCCCCCACGGGTCTGAGGAACCCTTTATTCGGAAAATATATGTGGGACAGAGGGATCGAATGGTTTAAAATGCCATAGTACCGTAAGTTCGGTTAGAGAAAGGTTGGGGTGGATTGTCCTTCATTAGAGATCAGCAGAGAATATACATGCAGAAGATGCAAGTTACCTGAGGCACAATGTTAATTTGACCCGGAAATCTCTCATCGACGTCCGAGGAGCTGAAATCTGCAGGAAGCGAGGACCTAGTAAAAAGGAAGACCTTATAAAGGGAGGCTGACACTCATACGGAAAAAAACGGTGAACAGAACTGGAAAAGACCAAGGGAGACAGACAGTGTGTTTGTTTTATGAGAGTGGTGACACTCGTTACAAAAATAACTGTGCTGCAACCTTAGAACTATTCAAGTGTGAAAGTCGACTCGACCAGGTGGCGACCTGTTTGGCACTTCGGAAGGTAGCGCAAAGGGTTCCGTCTCAGTTTTTAATTATACGAGTCATCGGGACCAAATCTTTCGTGCTTATGAAGCTGTAAGCGCTTCTCGAATTCCTAATTCGCTAATCACTCCACTCTAAGCATAGAACTGCTTAGGATGTTTTTATAAACAGTAACACAAGTCTGCTCCCAAATGCATAATATTCATAGACCACCTCCAAAGGTTTTGGCAAACAGGACACGAAAAACGTTGAGAAATGGAATCAGTCCATTCGGATCGGCCCCATTAAGCTTAGGTTGACAAGAGTGGCGGTAATAAGCAGGTCACTTTAATCAATTGCGTTCATCACGGCTCACGTAGCAACGCCTACTTAGGTCAGGGTTCCAATTGCGGCTACGACAAGAACATGCACTGCCAACGAGGCTAATAAGAGCGGAGAACATGTCTAGTGCTTCGGTGGACCCAGTGGTCGTGTTAAGTCGGGTGAGGGGGGGAAGGGGCAAGGGGGGAGATGGGTGGCGTAATCTGCATACTCGATTTGATCGGCGAGACGTTGGAGGGTGGAGAGGAAGCTGATCATAGTTTCGGCGAAGGTCTGCGGGAATCGTTCCTGGTACTCCGCTGAGTCAAATAGCTGATAAAAAAACGCAACAGAAGGAACAGATGTAAGCTGGTAGCCGAGGCTAAATGGGATGTGGGACGGGGCAGCGTAAAGCGCTCCTGGAAGGAGGTATTTGCAATATGGAAGCAGGGAATAGGCCTACTAAAAACTCACAGAACTCTCAAGGGAGGTGCGCGGAGACATGAGTGTTTTGCAGCGGGATAGGGCCTCCAAGATGAGTGTTCCATAGGCTGACGGCTATAAAAAGGTGGGGGAAATACGGTATAGAAAAACAACAACGATCCCAAAATGGGAACGCAGCAGAAGTTCATCATCGCTAACATAAGCCTAACTGAGTGAGTCGCCAGCAGTAAAAACTTAAAAAAATCAAGATTAACCATGGCGCACAAGTTCTGCCAGGTTAAGGCTGTATATTACTATATTGTCTTGACAACGGAATGGATTTCCTGACAGCGTCGCCCATTACAGACTTTCTCTGGCTTCGCTTTGATGTAGCAGTTAAGTGCCTGCAGTTCTGTTTGACAGACAAAAATGGCCCGCACTGCTGTACTCGAAAGCACATTCATGTATTGGTGTAGTGATGAATAATTAAAAACGCACTTTTGCTTGACAGGCTGCTGTTAATAATGCTCACCCTCTCCCCCAAGCGTCAGACACGGGTAGTGCATTCTCCACAGGTGACACCCACGATTAACTGGTTAAAAAGGTTCCTAAATACCGTCTACTTGTTGCTGTGACCCGGGCCTGCACATGGGCGCGCCGTCACACCCCAATTTTGGCAATTTTTTATGGGTGAGCATTCTCAATAACGCCTGCAGGACGACGATCTAGCCACCGTATTGGTCCAGCGCATCTACCGCGTGATCAGTTTCGGGGACAAGCGCAAAAACACATCAGGTGCATGGGGGGGCAGTTTGGCAAAATGAAAAGGGGAGATTAAAGGGATTTTCTCAGCTACATCGTCCTTTCCCTCCCTATATCTGCATGCATGACCGTTGCAAATAGAGGAGGCTCCTCAATGTCCCAGGAGGTGACCGCGGCTGTGGTCCACGATTGAGTTTGTGTAGAAGGAAGCTGATTGATGTCGCATCCACTTAACTATAATTCCACGCTCACTGACTTTCTATGGCAAGTCGAAGTTAAGTCGCCTTCGCCGTCTGCCACCTCCGGTCCTCTTGAAGCTGTCATGACACCGGACTCAGGTGGGAGAGGAGGGAGTGCGGCAGGTGCGGCGCAAGTCTGCAATCACTAAAAACTTATTCGCAGACAAGTTGCCAGTGCTGCGCCCATCCCATGGAGCGAGCGGTGGAAACCATCGGCATCAACGATCGAACTCTCGCTGTTTGAAGACCGACGAAAGGGTGTGAAGATATTAGTGGGACGAAAAAGTGGAAAGTGAATTACTGACGATCGAAAATAGGCGTGGAAGGAGCTACAATGCAACCCCAAAGACGACGACGCAGTTCTTGATAGTGGCGGGGCCGCGACAATGCCAGCAACACCATTGCAAATAAATTATGCATGCAGGTGCTGTCAAACTGACACATGTGATGACAGAAGCGCGCATGTAGGCCAACAACAGTGAATAGGAAAAAAGCGTCGTGCCGTCCGCGTATCCCGCGGGAAGGCGGGCCGCCGGGAGAAGCGTACGCGCCGTAATGCAGAAGACGATGGCAGGCCACCCACAAACAAACAAGCCGGGGAGGACTTC
>CACRXP010000120.1:798660-815246 GCA_902702965.1 Spirometra erinaceieuropaei
CATCAATGCGATCGCCCTCCTTGCTGGGCCAGTGTGAGTGAATACTTATTCTTTACTGAAAGCAGAGCAATCGCGGGAAAGGGAAGGAAGGAAAAGTAACCACCGACAAGCCGCCCGGAGCGATTTGCACCTCCTCTCTCTTTATATGCGGTGTCTCCCTATAATTAGAAGACGGTAGGTAAGTACAGGAGGGTACAAACGCGACTTCCCTTTATTCACTAGGTGGGAGGAGTGTCCGTAGTGGAAGCGGATTACAGGGCGGTTCGAGAAGAATTTATATTAATTAATTGTCCTGGACGAGGTACAGCGATGAAGGACGGGGGGGAGGGAAGACAAACTGGGGGTCACATTTGTAGCTGCTTAAGGATGAAATGGGTGAAAACTGAATAATTGGAGTTTCACCCAAGCGGAGAGCGAGCTTTTAGCACAACTGACAAACATATTAACAAAAACGTACTTTAGCTAGTGGATGTTTGAGGAAACTGTGGTTATAAAATCACACGAAAAAGACATCTCGGGAGGATTTTCTGCAAAAAGATACGTTCCGTTATCTTTATAGACGTCAACTATCGCACATCCGAAGAATTTCCTCGTGTTTTAGCGAGAGGAAGAAAAGGATCGAAAGATGAGGGTCATCAGCAGCTTATGTGATAAGAAATTAAAATGGAACCCGGCCCCTCGGAGCTTAATTCAACGAAGGTCACTTACTCTCGTGTCAAAATCCAAACAATAAACCTCACCCAAGTCCCAATAGTGACCCCAAACTTATCTAACCTTGACCTTAACTCAGGCCCTAACGGTAATTCTAAGCTCCCGGAAGATTGGCGCAACACCCCTGGAATAGGGTAGGGGGGGGGGGTTCTCCTATTTCCATGCCTTACTGCTTATTTTTAAGTTTTATCAGAAAATCTACAAGAAGATAGCCAGAGGCGTCAAAGTAACAAAAAAACGAAGTCTTAAAAGGGGGCAAATGAGATAAATGAATTCGAGAAAAAAGTTCTTACCAATTGGGTGATGCTGCCACCCTCGTCGTTAGATTCGATGGTCCAGTTCTCTTTGAAGTGGAGTGATTCAATGGCTAATAAGGGAAAAATGCACTGCGGTTTGTCAGAGCCCGAAGTATACTGCAGAGGAGGAACAGAAATTACTACTTAGTTGTACCCTCATTTCGAGTAAAAATTCTAAAAAGGACGAGATCTGCTACCAAATAAGAACAAAATGGGATGTTTGGACTATGTTTCCCCATGAATATGTTTCAACTTGCAAGGGCATCGAAAAGTAAATGGAAGAATTCATTCAACCTGAGCAGACACTTGCACCGGATGCGTCTTGGGCAGGCCGATGGAAAAAAAGCTTATTCAAAAGCCGGCATCCTAGCGTGACTGAAATATCCTGGGATTTTTCTGCCCGATAATCGATGCTGGAACTCCATTTGAGTAGTACTTCCTAATCAAGAACGTATTTCATATTTGTAGTCAACACTTCATGAGATTGGTCATTAACTGTATGAGGTAGAATTTGTAGGCAGAACGAAAAAGCATACACAGAAAAATCGGGGATAGTCAGTGCAGGAGTCTTTGGGGGAGCAGAAGATACAAACGATAAGCCTACGTTAGGTTTCTCACCGGAATGTGAAGTTCGAAGGACATCCCGAATAGCATAACGGCGAAGGTCACGAGAAAGCCTGCGCAAAACAGCCTGAGCATCTTTTGGAACGATTTCAAGAGGGAGACTGAGGCAGCAATTTCTAAAACGAAGATGGCAGAAAAGGCTGGAAGTAAGTTGACGAGGGCCATTCTGGCGTCGAAACACTTGTTTTTATCTCATTCACCTTCTACTGCATGAGTGAGTCTGATACAAAGCTTGGTCATTTTGTCTGCAGGTTGGAAACACTTCGACAGGATACGAACAGCAATAAGACATGCTACCGGTGGAGGGTTCTGCTAATTCGTCATCAAAACTCGGGCACGCGTGAAAAAACGCCACTGAAACGATATTTTTTGGCCACACGGTGGAAGAATAAGTGAGTCAATTAACAACGAAACAATGAGTAAGATCTACTCGCTACTTAAGGCTCTTTATGAAGATGGACACGAATGCCGACATAAGAGCAATATTACTCAGATACTTAACCAGAGGATAAAATTCGTAATGCAAGTGTAGCTGACGGGATTTCCCTACTTTCCAGTTATGGATTCCTGGTGGGAGTTCGTAACGGTGTAGTTAAGTGGCCAATCATTGCTCAACGGAGTCTGTTAGCGAAAAACCTCAATAGGAGCTGAATTTTGCAAATTTTTGTCAGACAGACAAACAG
The DNA here is from genome assembly GCA_902702965.1 of Spirometra erinaceieuropaei. Lineage (NCBI taxonomy): Eukaryota > Metazoa > Platyhelminthes > Cestoda > Diphyllobothriidea > Diphyllobothriidae > Spirometra > Spirometra erinaceieuropaei. The sequence continues at coordinate 800,975 of CACRXP010000120.1, forward strand.
CATATTTACAAGACGCTATGGTCCACGCGTATGGAGGAAGTACTGAGAAATTTGGCCAAGCCATGTTACTGCTTTCTCGTTGCAACACTTAAGAGTCGTTGAATAGTAGCTTAGATGTTCCACCGATGGCACATAGTTTAGCATGAGGTACTGTTTCAACGATCTCAGGAGGATAGGTCGCAGTCCGCAAATGTCCGACGCACTTTCTATAGAGCGGGTCGAACTAGAAGACGAAGGGGAGTGGTCGGGATATGATCCCCTAGACAATACGGCAAGGTTACCATTCAGAAGGCAGATTTAAACCACAGCAAGTACCGCAAGTATAGCAACTGGCTGCGCTCACAAGAACATTGCTTCACTATCACTCAAAAACCTTTCTAGTTTAACCTTCGTCCTCCTACCTTCTTCCATATCGCCATTTATTCCCGTGTCTATCTTCTTATGGCCGGCGGCATCAGGTGGACCTAGAGGGACGTGAAACATACAGTGAGTGACCGTTCTCATGAAATGTTAGCCGAAAATCTGAAATGTGTTTTCGATAAGGAGGGATTACGTAGGTGGGATTGTAGTAATGATTAGTATGCGGCATAATCCTATAACATTTCGGACTTGCCAGGATGTCGGCTTCTGAATCCACTTCTTTTCGGCCTCCTGTAGAAACCGCACTCGGCAAAAAAATGACTACTTAGGTAGCATGCATTTTTCACATCGACTTTCGATTGTATTATGAATTCAAATATATTTTATAGAAAACATGCACAGAAATATGCTCCGTTTGGTAGAAAATCACGTTGTCTTCACATTTTATACCCAAAGAAAGTGTATATCTAGGTTTCCAAAAGGTTTTCCAATTCCGAATAATTGTAGGCCTGATCAGTCGTCATATTAGGGTTTGGCGATTTCAGTCTGCAAAACGTATGCTTACCGCGAAGGAAAATCGCATATTCCTCTATGCCTTTAAGAAGATACCATGTAGAATTCATAAAATTTTGCGATGGATGCGGACTGTGGTATACATTTCCTGAGGAGCATTGGCAAGCGGACAAGTACGCTGCTGTATGAATGAACATTGCGAGGCTTTAGAAATCTCATAACTAGAAACCTTTTTAAATCCGAAAGATATCCTTTCTTCGGGTATAAAATGTGAAGACAACGTGATTTTCTACCAAACGAGTAAAACGGAGCATATTTCTGTGCATGTTTTCTAAAAAAATATATTTGAATTCATAATACAATCGAAAGTCGACGTGAAAAATGTATGCTACCTAAGTAGTCATTTTTTGCCGAGTGCGGTTTCTACAGGAGGCCGAAAAAAAGTGGATTCAGAAGCCGACATCCTGGCATGTCCGAAGTATCGTGAGATTATGCCGCATGATAATCATTATTATAATCGCACCTACGTAATCCTTCCTAATCGAAGACACATTGCAGAATTTCGGCCAACATTTCATGAAATCGGTCACTCATCGTAACTTGAAGCAGACTATACACCTAATGAGGAAGCTGTTCGACTTCAAGCTTAAATTCTCTCGAGTACGATGGCTGACGGCGCTCAATTATCGTCCTCATTGCTACGAGTTTTAGAACGAATTACTTCTAAGACGACGGGCACCCCGACCTGCCTGCCATTCTGGCTGAGGGATAACCAACGCGCCCAAAGGCGCCAGATGACCGAACAGTCTTCAGCGGGGGGTAGCTGCGAAAAGACAGGGTCCTTTGATTTAATGAATAAGCAATCGAACGCCACGAAAGCGTTACAGCCCTAAGGTGGTAATGGTTGAAGACCGAACTGGCAAAACGGTTACCCTTCATGGGATTGGAAAGACGTTACGTGGCAAATGTTGCCCACCAGTTAATAAGGTTCCATCTGCTATCGCCTGGAATATTCCACACTGATGTTTAAGAGGAATGGATAGCGACACCCATCTTCTCAGCCAGGTGCCACGGTAAAAACACAAGGTGCTAGACAGCGCTCTAGTACCACATGTGATGGTCGCGGTGCGAGCGTCAACGCTTGGGTAATTCGGCATTCGGACATAGCCTATCAATAGTCTATTACAAACCACAGTTGAACTGGGGAGCGAGCTTTCTTACCGGAATTCTTGAATGCAGGGCGATGCCCATCCACCGGCAGACTCTGAAGTTCCAGGAGCGCTCGGTTCCAGAACGCACTCACGAAGGCTCCTTGCCAGTAAATGTACCAATTCAACATTCAGAGCCTAAATAATAAAGATGGTGTGGGAAGGAGCTGCATTTGTAAAAGTTCACGGTTTACAGTTCTCAAATCAGTCTGATTTGGTGGAGGAAAGTAACACAGCATCCAGGGGTCAAGGGTCTTAGCGAGTCGATCGCATTAAGGGCTTGCTGAGGGCGAAGATGAAGAGAACTCTCATGCGCCCCCTACTGCCCTCTCAATTAGCACACCTGTCAAACTTTCCTTCCTTGGCGCCGAATATGCTGTTACAAGCAGGCAATTCGACTTGAAGGCAATAAGTCCTAAATTACGTGCAACAACCTGAGAAGCATTCAAATCAATGGCTGGTAATCAAGGTCGACCGTCCTCTTCACGTGTCTTTAATAAAAAGGGGTATAAAATGTACATTGAGAACCCAAGTTCTGACGTAAAAGGTCAATATCCGTCGCACTATCAGGCATGAGCGACTGAGGCCGATCTTGACGACTTCTCATTATAGTAAACGCAGAGGGCATGAATCGACTATGACGCTATATAGGTCGTGGCATATAAGGCTTCTAACTGACAGTGTAACTAGGTCCTACCCAGAACTGAGGGCCAGACTCTCCCGATAGGGGTCCACACACGGCAGTTCGGTCTTCGTGACTGACGATATCCACCGTGTGCTCCAGAGCGGATTGAGAGCAAGGACTTTTACTTGCGCGTGATTTAGTTTAAAGTGGTAGCAGACTGTTGCTGCATCTACCGCACTCTCTCCTCCACACCTTGATGCGTTGTCAAAACGGAATCGAGAAGACCGGAGGCGGGAGAGGGTGCAGGTGGCTGGCACGGCGAAAACCTGCACCCAGAGGTACAAAATCACCCCTGGTCCAAAACGTGACAAAGAAAGGGAGCGGGTCGAGTCCTAACTGGCGTGGCGTGGACCCACAACTAGGCCTGCCACGGCACCTTCCATATTGATATTTGCTACGGGTGCGCATTCTCAATAACGCCCGCCGGCCCCTGATCTGGGTTGGTCTAGCGCATTCACTTCGCGGTCCGTCTTAGAGGCAAAACACACGCGCACACAGACACACAATCAGACTCCTCACCTGTAGGCGTTCTTCGGGCGAGGCACCACCTGACAAGTCCTCCGAATCGCGAGGAGACCTTGGTGCGGCACGTTTTGTATCATTAAAAAGAGCCGCTTGAAGACGCCAGAAAGTAACTATGTGTGTTGACAGGAGACTGCAGACCTTTTGAACGAGGTTCTGGATCAATATGGCCTTCTTTCCTGGGAGATTAACAGCAGAAGACAAATAGAGGGCCGGCATAACACAGGAATACACATAGATGTTATAGACGATAATATGGAATAGTTCATATAAGGCAGCACTGACCTCGAGGGCATCCAGTGTTGGCCTGCATGTGGATTTATTTATGGTGAGGGAGGATTGCGCAGCAATTACATCCCTTGACTCTTACCACACACCTCAAACACGACTGGGGATGGGCAAGGAAACAGGCCGAAGCCACGTCTACGACTGCCAAGTGCACTACCTCCTTGGCCTACGCGGGCCAGTTCTCATTGACGAGGCCTCATCCAGGATACGTTGACTTCCGGTTAAAAAAACCGGTTGACAAGGTCACGAGTCACAACTGTTAATCTCCCGTGATAGCCCAAAAGCGAGTTTGATTACTTATAGGGTATGACAGGCGAATAACCCCCCCCCCTCCACTTCCCACCCACTGTAAAACAGGTGGCCTTGTGGTAAATTCTAAGGAGATTAGGGTTAGGGTCACGGTTGGGGACACGGGAATAGGAACCCCTCCTGGAACTTAACGCAAGGCCACCGGGGGAGGGGGTTCCTCTTTCTGTGTCTTACCACCACACGCTGAGTAAACTAGGAGCTGGGTTCCTCACCCCTCAGCAATTCGAGTGGCACGCCGAGTTCACGTCGGCTGATTATGCGGTTAGGTGTGATATTCACTTTGACGGAGAGTGGCTGGTTAATAAGAACCCCATATTTCGCCAGTACACCTCAATGCTTTCGAAGAGCCTTCCAATTCTTCATTAATGCCAACTTGGAATGCATACTGCTTAACTTGTACAGAGCACATAAAATGAACAAGTGACGGAATGTACAGACATTTTTAAATTTTTTTGTCAGCGTCTGTTTTCAAACTCATGTCCTTTCCCATATAGCAACTGCGCAAACATGAGGAAAGACTTCGTTTGGCATTTGAGTGCAATTTTCTTTAATGTCTCCTCTGAATTCAACAAGTGTTTTTCAGTCCCCAAAGAACTAAATGCATCAAGTTGGAGCAATTTCTTCATGAAAAACATTTTCAGGCCTGAACTAATATTTACAAGATGTCGCCAGGCAGTCAGTAGTATACAAATGTTGCATGATTCACTACATTTACAACACAGATACGTGTTTCGTCGACTTGCTACCGCTGCATATAGCAGCTGCGAGAAGTTCAACTCATCAGTAAGTTCCCTAGCATCCTGTTTGTGCTTTTCGGCAAACACTCAAGCTTTCGGATTCCAGTGTTTCAACCTGCCAATAAATAAGTTCACTAACATGGAAAAAACTTCCGGGTCAAGTCATTTTTTAGGCCCAGACTGAGAGCTGATGTGAATATTTGACCTGACAGTCATCAGCTCCCGCAGAATAACCGCGTAGCATCCACCAGATGCCAACAGGCAGCTAGCAGCATATAGATACTGCACGACTCAGCCTACTGACGGCACAGGCAGTAGCTAAAAGCCCAGATACACGTTTCATACAGAAATATGTGAAGACCGATGTGTTTAACTTTCTACATGAAGAAAAAACTTCCAAGTAGGGTGGCAGGGATTACGAAGCAGCGGCCACTACGAAGACGCAGAGCGGCCAATAAGTAATATCAGTGGAGACTGAGAAAGACGGGGAAGACTGGTACAGCGGCTGGCTCAGGCCTACCCAGGTAGCCCTTCAGAACGAGGTAGAGAAACCAGGGATTCTAGCGAAAAAGCAGTAAAATTTAGGAGAGGAGTATAAGACGAGTGACAAGAGGACAGAGTGGGAAAGCTTGGGAGAGGGGGGAGGGGCTAGGGGCAGAATACGGTGGGGACGTGAACTCAACGAGGACTCATAATACGAGTTCTCGACCTTCCTTTTGAAATTTCCCGCTGAGCCACCTTCATGCACTTTGGTTCACTCTTTCTCATTATTCACTAGACAAAAATTCCAGCCATTTAACTAGCTACAAAGAATATTCAGAACGCTACAGACTCACCTCTAGGATTGCATGACGTAGGCTGAGATTGGTCAACACTCGGGTTCGAGGGTTGTAGGTTCTCTGTGTAATTTTTTTGATAAAGATTTAGCTGGTCGACGAGCCAGTCCTTAAAAGCTTCCATACAGAGCCACCGGGGGTCGTAGTCAAGGTCCAACTGTTGGAGGCACCTATAACGCAAGGGGGGGGGGAGGGGGCGTGGATAACTAGAGGGAGAAATTATTAGATTTTGTAGTGATAGTGGTGACGGTGGTGGGTCACTCTTCATAAACGAGGATCGCCATCATCCAAAAACGGCTCTTTTTGTTTGGTGTAGGTACATCGACTTCGTGATAGACGCTTTGAGGGATTTCTGAAGGTTTGGCTGCTGTTAAGCCGGGGAACACCTAATGCGGATGAGCAGTTTACTTGGGTGCTGAGCTGGTGGGACAGGCTCAGAAGGGAGAGTTGTGGGAGACGACGGGACAGTGTAGATGCAACCGTGTACCAAACTTGCCAAATTCTGTGTTCCATTGATTTCGGCAGCCACAAATGCCGCAGGCATAGTCTAATTGGAATGATCCGTTCGAGAATGCATTAAGTTTTGTAAATCCAGGATACGCAGCTTCCTGGGACGAAATAGTGTCAGCAATGCTCTACGGCGTAGTAATTGATGTTGTTGTTTCAGTCACTGATAGTGCCTAGGAGGCTAACGCGAACTCTGATTATGGATGTATAGAACTCTGAACTTGCATCCTTAACGCTTCCTCTCTGTCTCTTAAGATTTAGCTCCACTTCTCCCGATAACGCACCATGGCTACCAATACGGTGCAAGAGTCCGTCAGGAGTTCTAATTAACCCCTGCATATTTCAGGGAAGCCTTTAAAGTGTTCTTGCAAGCTCCTTCTGCCTCCCTTGTCCGTAGGCATATTCCGCAAAATCAAGATAGAATAAGCGTTTACTTGACATTCTCACGACTTAGTCGGCCCACAAAAGTTGGATTTGATTCAGAACTCGCAAGGTGTAAACACGCGAGTCGATTGTACCTGGTGTTCGGCATCCAGTCCTTGAACTTCATTTTCAGGATTTTCCGAAGAAAACTATCAAGCTGCCTCACCCGGCAGTTGCAGGGGTTCCAGATTTCTGCATGGTAGGACAACGTGTTCATCATCATGACTTCGTACATCTTGGTGCTGTGAAAGATGCCGCGGCAACTCCATATTGGAGACTATAACCCAATAGAAGCGAAGAGACGAGTCCCAGGAAGTAGTCTTGAAGAAGGAGACACGGCGATCGTGTCTCCTTCTTCAAGATTATAACCCCCCAAATGTCGGACTGGTTTTAGAGACTCGGGTTGTGGTTTCGACGAGGGAACGCCAATGTTCTTTGAACTTGAGCAATGCCCATTGACCGTGACTGCGCGGTCTACACTTGGTGCCGGTTGACGTACGACATATGTTTTGCTCGTGATCGGGAGAGTCCAAAGTTGGCGCATCTGGAGGCCAAAGGTTCCAAGATCCGTCGAATTTCTGCTTCTGTAGTGGCGTTCAGTGGGCGGTCGCCAGCAAACATTGGTCGTGGATATTGATCTGCGTAAAACTTGTCCCTCACTCCTCACGACACGTTACTGCTGAAGTCAGAAATAACGAAGGTGGAGAATCGCTTCCCCCGAAAGCCTCGTCGCCATGAGCTAGCCGCTGAGTCAGTGCGGAAAGGAGTGAGACTCAGGCGTCGTGTGGCTCCTCTTAGCGACGACTGTCCAAGAAGAAAGCGCATCCTGCTCCAACTTTCTTCAGTCGTCCTTGCCCCAAAACACGCGTATCGCTGTGCGCGGCAATGTTTTCGCTACAACTGGCGAGTCTTCGGCCAACAGCGAATAACCTTCTTTCAGGTCCGCCGGCTGTTGGGTTGTCGGTCGGAACAGCCGTGCTCGCCGTCACAGTGGCGACAGTAGTCTGACTAGAACCAAAAGGCAAGCATATAATTGGTCTTCAAGGTTTATGGTAAGGCCAAATAACTTCTTACTCACTTGATGCGTTTTATGGCCTCGTCCACATCGATTGGCATTTGAAGCAATTCGGACTTCAGCGACTCTCCAAAACTGTCCATGACAGATTCAACTTCAGTGTAGACTATGCAAAAATACTCATATCAGAGAGTAGGCATTTTTGCAAGTTAAATGACCAAGTAAGTGCAAAAAGCCATAAGAATCAGGACTGAGACCCGTCTGCTGCCTCAAGAGCGACAAAAAAGGGATTCGGCGTACGACGCCTAATACTAAGATGTTACTAAAACACAATTTTCCATCCGGCTACGCAGTCAGCGTATATTGGGCCTTTCCGACATCACTGTCGTGGACATTCTTCTCTATCTTGAAGAAAGTGGAAGCATTTCGGGGATCAAATCAGATGAGTCCATGTGTAAGCCAATTAATCTGACATTTAGTCAAAGTTGTGGTATTTCGCTAATCACCATAGACAATGGCCAGTGGCGCAGAGAAGCCAAGTTTAGTTCCAAATGAATATTAATAGAAGAGACAGGTTGGATTTTAGGGAGGAAACGACCACTGCGTGGATAAGGCCAAGATATACACCGAGTAGGATGAACATGGACGCGACTGACGCAAAGACCTGTACGGTATCAATCCCACTACTTATCTTCTCTTATGCAACATATTCCACCGAAACAAAGGGTAGTTATGGGACTCTGTGTAATGGCCGACCCGACAATAAGTTCCCGTTTACGCGGACCACGACAGGGCTGGCTCCCCTCTGTCGGCCAAACCTGGTTGAGTGCAAGTTAGCAGGCCAACTACTAGTCTAGTTCAATTCACCAATCGGATCGGTCACACGGTTGCGCCTGCTGAGTTGAGCACAGCCTTTCGAAACCGCAGATGAGGGCTAGGTGCTATATGGGGTATGCATGGGACGATTGTTTCGGGCAGCCAGACATTTAGTGCGACGGCCACCCCCGCACTGCCTCTATCCCCCCTCCCTGAGAACCTCCTACACTGCGCATCAACCACTGCTCGCGGGAATATTCCCTACAAGGTTCAATGATACCATAATTTTTTCTCAAATCACAGTCAGTCCGATGAGGAGGTCCAAAGGCTAAAGGTGGCATACACCGGAGTCATTCTGGAAAAGGACAACTAAACGGTAAGAGGATAAGCAGGGTGGGCTGGAAACATGCCCGAATAGTGATTAAATGCAGTGGCGAGGGGTGAACATAGCTCTGCCGCAAAAAATGAACTACTTACCTCGCCGAAACACTCCTGCATCGGAGGTACTGAAGAGAGACTTTGCGCGTTTATAGTCTGTGATTGCAAGGTTGTACTCGCCCTAGACATGGGACAATAGGAAGACAATGGGATATAGGAAAAGCGGACACTAATCAGCTGACATAGTCATAAGCAAACCAATTTATGACACCTTGATCATATTTAGAGATGTTTCGAAATAGACACGCATGTGCGGTCAAGAAGGTGAAAACTATATGAGTAAGAAGCCCGTGAGTTTGAACAATTCGGTGTAGTGTATTTAGGAGGAAATAGACAGAAGACATCATAATCACCGCAAGTAGGCTATTCCATGGTTTTACTGCCAGATTTCAGGAAAAATACTTAAGCGCATCCAGCACACGTGGTCGGTGACGGCGGTGGACATGGAGGTTTGTAGCAGCGGTCGGTTGGCAGGAAACGCCATGTACGAGGACACGGCCCCACGTACAAGTGATGCGGAAGGTTCGCATCAAGTTGCCATGCGTATGCGTGTAACCCAGATAGAAGAGATTAAAATTATTCCGGCGGGTCGTGTATAGCAATACTCTCTGTCCTTTGACTAATCTAGCAGCTCGCCTCTGCACCTATTTGAGCAAGTCGCAACCCCGTCTCATCCAGGGTCTCTAGGCCTAGATTGAATACTCAAGACATGGCCTTACGTGTTCAAAAGACTTTGGAGAAGTAATCTTCGTTCTTTCCTAAAGAACTACGAAGATCCCTTTGACTGCGTACGTTATGGAAATTGCGGTTTTAGCTATCTTACGACAATAAATCGCCGACCGTAGCTTGTTTGTCATTCAAACTCCAAGCTTCCACTGGATTTCCGTGTGCCGAAGAGGCATCTCGTTCAAGTAATAATCGCGTGTACTGAAGCCCGGTTTTCGACTTTCGTGATACAGTGTGGTGCATTGGAGGAGACAGGGGGGAGGGGGGGGTGAAGGGAATAAATTATATCGCCTATGATGTGAGTTGGCGCGCAAATCGACGCCTTGGAAAACTGGCGCCAGCCTGGCGTAGGCATTAAAGTGGGAACCGTCCCCGGGAGGAGGACGGTATGTGAGTGAGATGACGACTCTCGTCTACCCACGCGTGTGAGCGTCAATAAGAAGCGGTTTGGCACTAGAATGCCGTAGGCGTGAGAGGCGACAAATATGGCGCGCTTGGTCGACTTGAGCAAGCATCCAGCATGTGCTCGACCATGGACAGGGAGTGCCATTAGCAAACCTGTGCTAGACGGCAGATGGCCAGATCTGACTCACAGTTAGGGTCCCAACTTGGCGACCGTAAATGTTTGTCAAGACGGCCTCTGAATAATTCAAAGTTCGCGGTCTCAGCAGCAGGAGAGGGTTAGCCGCACCCTCTACAGGAGCCCAGGCATCAGGAGAACCGCGCTCCCCTCCCCCCCCCCCTTATCGCCTTCCTACAGCTATCAACGGTCAACTGAGGAGACGTGCAAAGACGAGCTAGAACCCAGCGAACTAAATCAAGAGCTGTTGTCCACAAGGAATAGTATGAAGTAGGAGGGGAGCGAGCGATAAATTAGTTTGACAATTCGGCAAAATAAAAAGGATTGCTTACATGGCCTCCAGCAACGGCATTGTAACAGGAAGCACGCGTAATATGGGTGGCTTTACGATAAACTTCAGGGAAATTAGGGTAGGGGTAAAGCTAAGATTAAGTTCACATCTTTGGTTAGTAATCGGGTTAGTGCACAGGAATATCTACCCTTCTTGCAATTTAACACAAGGCCACCTGTATTACGTGGGGAGGGCGTCCCTATTTCTGCGTTCTGTTGGGGGAGGGGGGGGGAGGAGGCATATGCCGAACAAATAGAACTATAACCTACTATATCCCCTTGTCTTTGTCGGTAATGCCATTCTGCCTATATCATGTGCCGCTGTGCAGCAGCTGGTTGGGCTCGAGAGAGAGCCCGTAAGGCACAACGGAACGAATGAGTTCAGTAATAACCATCGGTGAGCGCCCCCTACCATTATAACCTACTCCATTATACGAATAGGCTAATTATAAGTGGCTGTTTCAGGAGTAAAAATTGTAAAATTCTGCTGAACACTTTTAATCGAAAATCAAAAAGGTTACTCAGACACATCATGCACGTGAAGGTGCACATCTCAAGAATACAAATGTGGATTCTGAAGGCGCGACTGTTTTCATCCGAACCGCCGAAACCTTTCTTAGTTTCATAGTCAGGGGTAATTGTGTGTTGACCGGAAAGGTCGTTTGTTTCGGTCGCACCGACCTTGGAAGCGAGTAGGCAATTACGGGGCCGAACGGTTCAATTGTCCCTGGTTAAGCAGAGCTGGGGGGAAGGGCAGGTGAAGTGACATACCTATGGACCACTGTTCTCTACGATTCCCACGTTTCGATTATTTTCCAGTGGAAGTTGGCCGGACATCGTCACAGTCGTATAATAGAATGAGTAATTTTAGCTAGGACTGCGAATGGTGAGAACTAGCGTGTTACCTCATGGGAGGGTCGCTTGTTGCTCAAACAGGGTGAAGATGACGCATGGAACGTAGTCAATCATGCTGGACGGTCTGAGTGAGCGCAAGTTATCAGCGATGCGCGGGACCGTGAACGTATTGTGGCAAGTGGTACGTGCGGGGACTGTGTCCGGTGGCCTCAGAGCCGTTTTAAGGTGAAACGCACGTCATACCCTAGACTCTGTTACTGCAGCCTACCTAATGATGGAGGCAATTCTATGTGGTATTAATTCAATAAAGTGAAGACGTGCGTATTAAGCAGGCATATAAAAATCACCAGTCGCGGACAGACCAAGGGAAGAGGCAAAGCTCTAAATTAACGTCCCCTGACCGGGCATTTGTCAGATATCAAGATATACGTAATAACAGGGCATATTATGCAGTTTTCCCACCACAAGATTAAATACGCAGATATGTCTCTTTTTTTCTTCTCGTAAGCCGAAGGTGATTAGGTTACGATTACCTGCCAGCTCTCGCTTCTCCCATCTTCCATCGGCATGGACATCTGCGTAGTTGGAGGCCCGTCCGTCTACAAACAAGACTTGCAAGAGAACCAGTTACCTATCGCCCCACCAACCCTGCTCATTTAATAGCTTCAACATAACAACCGGTTGTAATGCGCACACTGTCATATCGGCGCACATGCATATATAAGGTTTTGTACACATAGGGGTGATCACCGAATGACCCTGCGGATGGTTTCCTGCGTCACATGTCAGGATTGCGAAGTCAGGCAGTTCTGGAGGAGCATACAAAGACAAGGTTCGTAAAGCCCAGAGTTGGACTCTGATAGATGAAGGGCTGGGAGGGGGGAGGGAGTAACACCATTCAGCTGTCGCTGAAATCTAACTAGCATAAAGCAACCCAAGACTATCTGGAATTCCCTCCATACGCCACAGAGGTCAGTGACAATCGAAGGACTGAAAACCTATAATAAAGGGTGGGGAGGTGGACCAAGCGATAGGAGTGGAGGGATAAGATCGGATATAGGAATATGGACCCCAGTATTACAGATGGTCTCGCGTTAAATTCCAGGGTGGTTCCTACTCCTGTTTGATTAATCAAAGGACAGTGAGCATTGCTATACACGACCCGCCTGATTGATGATGATGATGATGATGATGATGATGATGATGATGATGATGATGATGATGATGATGATGATGATGATGATGATGATGATGATGATGATGATGATGATGATGATGATGATGATGATGATGATGATGCGGAGGAGGAGGAGGAGGAGGAGGAGGAGGAGGAGAAAAAGAGCGATAAACAAGCTCCGCGTCTTCAATGAGCTATGATGCTTATGGAGACTCGTGAGAAGGCGAACCCAAGCACATAGTTACAAATGGTCACGCCGGACTTGGTCTACCTCGGGATAATTTGGAGCGATTACGTAAAAAGCGAAATAAGGTCAAATTAAGTCCATCAACCACGACATGGAAAGCACGTTTTTGATATTACCAGCACATTATCAGCACGAACAATTCGAATTCACTCTGCCAGAATCGTCTGAGTACGTAAGTTGTAATGAACGGTAATTTGCACGCAGCAAGTGACGACGATCACCCCCTGGCCAGTAGGGTGCAGTGATAACTCGCGCGTGGGTTTGGTTTAAGTTTAACAGACAGACACTGCATCTATCTCACTCATCATTCTCATTCCCATTGCGTTTCAATGACAGAACAAGGTAAACACGACTGGAATTGGGTCTGGACGCAGTGGCTGACAAAGCCAAACCAATCCATCTACGTGTGCCACACGCAACCTGGCTCCTGTACACAAGGCAGGAGCAAACATCGAAGAAAACTACTACAAATGCCATACTAAGGAGACCTTGCAGTCCGAGCTTCGTCTTAACAGAGAATGGAGCTTTCCAGCCAATGAACAACCCCTAAAGTCACTACCGTTTGAGTGCTGTGGTAGTTAAAAATACGTGAAATCGGTCGAAATAAAGAAGCTCAGTAATGAACCAGAGCTGGACGGACTGCATTCTCAAGATGTGTTGGAAGGAGTTACTCAGCACGTCGAAAAAACGGGGGCAAGACGACACAAAAGAGAGGTCAACAAAGAAGACTAAGAGAAGCAGGAATCATGGGTAAAAGTTTTGAGCGCTCAGTACATTATCTCACTTGTTTAACATTATTGCGAATGGCCTCAGGCAGATTGAAGAGGAAGTGGAACCGCTGCATTGTAGCGAGTACGTTTCGAGCAGAATCCGCTTTTTCCCGACAGCGAAGGACATCTTCAAAGAGAGAGAAGCCTTGGTTCCGGGAGTCTATGGGGAGAAAGGGAGTGAGAGAATGGAGTGAATAGGTCAGGGATCCGGAAGGGAGAGGACGAAATCAGCAAACCCCCCCCCCCCGCACTACGGGGTGGTGGTTGTGGCGGCGGCGGCGGTGATGGTGAAGGAGGAAGAATAAGAGGAAGATGATGATGATGCTGCTGCTGCTGCTGCTGCTGCTGCTGCTGATGATGATGATGATGATGATGATGATGATGATGATGATGATGATGATGATGATGATGATGATGATGATGATGATGATGATGATGATGATGATGATGATGATGATGATGATGAAGATGAAATCACAGTGCTCTTATTCCGCTTAACTCGAAATTAGCCCCATATGTTTCCATTTTTAAAGGCAACTTATACAGCGCAGTCACAGACTAGATCGGAGCGATAGCTAGGAAAAGGAAGAAATCGGAATGGTGATATGCAGGATTGAGCTCGCTCCCATGCAGTCTGCCACTTTGGACCCAAAAGGTCCTGAGCGCCACCATCACCGGAACATTCCCTACACTCCATCAATTCGACTCTCAACCGGATTAATGACTCGATTAGAGAGAGTAAATGGAAGTGGGAAGGAGTAAGAGACGCTTAACAGCACGACCGCGCGGAAGAACAGGCCGGAAAGCGGTGAGATGGCTGAAAAGACGAATGGGGTGCTAACAGCCTAGGATAACAGGAGGGGAGGGGTAAATGGAGCGGATAGGCAACGTTGTTGGCACCCCCTAGCATAGCCTGCTCTTTTATGGCGA
>CACRXP010000120.1:823787-851061 GCA_902702965.1 Spirometra erinaceieuropaei
TCTCCATTTTCAGGTCCCAACTAAAAATTCAGGAGATGGTAGCTTACGCCTGCAGACAGGGTAGGGGGCGGGGCTGCATCGTGTGCTAAAAGAGACCATCCCTTGGCCTCGCGTCACGCTCTTTGCCGCAGAACGGAGTTAGGGGTCGGTCAACACCACGGAAGAGAGGAGGGCTTGGACTCAGAGTATCACCGTCGTCGCTGCCACTAACTGATAGGATTTGCGTGCGCGATTGAAGGTGGGTGACAAGCCGAGAAGGGGATGCTCCAAAAACAAAAGAACAGACAGAGGCAGCAGCCTTGAAGAAGGAGACACGATCGCCTTCTTCAAGACTACTTCCTGGGACTCGGCTCTTCGCTTCTATTGGCAGAGGCAGCAGCGCTTACCCGATCGTCGATCAGAGGATTGTCTGCCTGGCGAGCTGTCCGCCTGCATCTGCTCCTTCAGACCTGCACGGGTAGAGGGGAGGAATAAGAGGAAGCGCTTATAACAACGCGGGGAGGGGACAAAAATGCAAACAATTTTTTACGAAAAACTCATTGTGGGGAGGGATCGTAGGGAGCATTGGGAGGAAGAAAAATGACCTAGAATTACTGAAATTTATGGCTCACTCGAACTTTGGTAGATGACAACAAAAAAACGAGATTTTTGACTGCTGCTGCTTCTGGTGCCACTAACTTCTAAATCTGGAGACAAAAGTGGACGGAAGGAGATCTTCCTTTCATTGCGCGCGTATTATATCAAGAACAATTTTTCTAGCGAGGTCACGGTACTTTTACGTTCTTGCAGGCGAGCTTTGCCCCTAGACATCTGGTAGGGGGCCAAAGACTGTTGTCATGGCCTCGACGTAAGTCGTCATGAGAAGTACTATTTTGCATTCCACAAACAGTTGTATACGCGGGTAACAACAAGAAAGAGTGAAACGGCCATTTCGGGCGTATCTGGCACTCCCAATCAGCCATATCCAACTGCAGGGGAGGGCAGACAGCGGGTCTGAACTCGAGCCCAGCCACCTATCGAGCATGAGTCGAACACTGTCCAAACACTCGATCCATGGGTTCACAAATCCCGTCAACTACAACCAGGAAGGTTTGAAGTCACGTAGTGGTGACACTCCGCTAATCAAATGACAGGAGGGAACGTGCTCGTGCCTTCTTTGCCTCGTAACTCACCTACCCAGGGCCCTCGGCGGCGGACACGCAACGGCGACAAGTCAGTAAAATGGAAGTAGATTACAACATACAGTCAATGACCGATCTCATGAAATGTTGGCCGAAATTCTGAAATGTGTTTTCGGTTAGGGAGAATCGCTCAAGTAGGGTTGTAATATTGACTATCTTGCGACGTAATCCCATGACATTTCGGACTCGTTAGGATGTTGGATTTTAAATGTGTCTTTTTGACCTCCTGTAAAAATAGCACTCGGCAAAAAATGACTACTTAAAAACTATGGGTTTTTCACATTAATTTTCAGTGTCCTTATAAATTATGATAGGTTTTACAGAAAAGACGCACAAAATATTCTTTCTTGTACTCAGTTGGTAGCAAATTATGCATACTTGAATTTTACTCTGGAAAAAAGAGTACCTCTCGGAGTTAAAAAGTTGTTTAATTTCCGAATAAGTTTGAGTCTAATCTGCCGTTGCATTTGCGTTTAGCGATTTCAGTCTACAAGGCGTATACCTTCCGTGTAGGGAAAATCACACATTCTTCTATCCCTTTCAAAAGAGAGCAGGTATGGCTCAAAAAACCTAGCAATAGATGCGAACTATGTTGTATACTTCATGAGCACTAAAAAACGGAAGGTACCATGAAGTATGAATAGACATTGTACAGTCTTGAAAAACCCACAATTAGAAACTTCTTAAAACCGAAAGGCACTCTTTCTTCGGGTATAAAATTTGAAGAAAGCGTAATTTTCTACCAACTTAACAGAAGGATAATACTTTTGTGCAGGTTTTCTGTAAAATGTGTTTGAATCTATCAGACCATTGAAAATCAACGTGAAAATGCATGCTACCTAAGTTTTCATTTTTTATCAAGTGTGGTTTCTGCAGGAGGTCGAAAATAAGTGCGTTCAAAAGCCCACATCATGGCAAGTGCGAAACACTATAGGATTATGTCCCATGGTAATCATTACTACAACCTCACCTAAGTACTCCTTCCTGATCATGAGATCGATCACTGACTGTACGTAGACAGTTCATTGAACAGTCAGCCTACGTAGGACTTTCTTGTTGAAATATTCTCTGGCAATATATAAAGAGCTTCCGCTCGCAACAGGTTCGACCTGCCCAAGATGACGAAGGGCAAAAGAGGACAGAGGACCACAAGTGGCATGTGAACAAATCACACGAATTCCTAAAACTGTTGCGGTCGCCTTTTTGCTTATTCCACTAAGCTTATCCCCCACGGTCCTATAGTCAGCGTGAGGCTGGAATGGGATCTTGCATGGTGAGCCAAAGGCTGAAAAACAGCAAGACGGCGGAGAATGAGCGACGTTACGTCTTTTCGCTTTTTTCAGGAGCAAAAATAACCTACGCCTCGGTCCTTTTTATGGTGCCTCTAATGGTCAAAAGGATTTTTACGAATCTGATGTGCTCCGCCAAGATTCATAAAAAGTAACGCAAGGAGTCAACGCACAATGCCCTAAGAGGAGGTTTTCAGCGACAATTATCTAAAATTGCATACCTGCTAGAATAAGGAGTCACGATGAAGCTGAAAATGACGACTTCCGATGAAACCGGTAGGTGGAAATATGGGAGGGGACTCGAAAAATTTTGGACAGCATTCAAAGGTAGTCTCCCGGCAATGTGGGTGAACAGAAGCAGTGCCAGTGGGAAGTAGCTGCCTACGGAAGAGGTAGGAATGGCCGGCTGACGGCTTCTTTTGCTTTCAACCATCAGCTCTCTTCAGTCATAGACAGAGTCCGAGGCATTCAAGCTGTCTGCCGCTAAAGGATTCAGAGAAAAACTATGTCGTGGTATCCCTATGGGTCAGGGCAGGGACCTTCATAGTGGAAAGTGTGAAACAGAACTCACATTGCCCCATGGAAAACTGTTCTGGTTGAAATCTAAGCTGTTTATGCAGTAGAGTCAAAGCCTTCTTCACGTACACGCGGACTGTAGCGAATATCGAGTCAGCCACTCAGCCGTATCACACTTATGATTTTTTCGAATTATTCTTGCCCTTGAAAGTGAGGAGGAAACTACAAGCGTGAAGGCGGATGATGCGTTACAATCATTCCCCCTGATAATCGAGATCAGGTGCAATTCACCGTCACCTGTGAGAATGGATCTTTGTTTAGCACGAAGGGGCGGAAGAAGTGCTCAATGCGCCTAGACGCAGTCGTTCTGACGAAATGATAGTCGGTACAAACCATCATCCGCAAGCTCTTCAACAAGGCCCATTGGCCATAAATAGACCCCAGATGTCATGTGAGATTTTGAGAAACTGAAGCGTTAACAATGGCCGCAGCCGGAAAACCGTCACGATAGGCGAATGAGCCCAGATGTGGGAAGCCGCAGGCTTTGGGGCTCACACCCGGTTTGGCTGCTTCTTAAGCATTTGTTTACGAGATTGCATGCAGTCTGGTTCTGATGAGACCTGGGAAAACCCGACAGGAATACAAGATAATAACGTTTTGAGGCAAGACGAAGACAGATCGGCCACCTCCCGCGGTGTCAACTCCGTCTGACCATCGAAGTTCGCTATTACCTGAGAAGACGATGCTTCATAGGTCTTCTCGATGCAATCAACTCTCGTGCACGTTCCGCTCGTATGTGCGTACTTATGCCGGTTTTTCCTAAGCCATCGCAATTTGAACGATATGCAATGACGGTGTGGGCAGGCTACCAACATTTTGAGGCTGTTCATAAGGTCCAGGAATTAAACGCCTAAGTGCCATTTTTCCTCGACATTATCTCTCCGATAGTGCAACGTGGAAGCCCGTTATGAACAGAATCAGTGTACTTCTGGTAAGACTGGAACGAAAAAACCTAGGCCAACGGTAGGGTGAAAGACCTCACTTGACTGTCGGAAGACTGTGGATCGTGTCATACGAGGTTTTATTTTGGCTTCCACTTGCAGCTCGTTGCAGACATTGCACTATCAACAACAATTACCTCCCATGACCTCAAACCATTACTTAAACTCTGTTATTTCTTGAAATTTGCTTTTCGTTTATATTTTCATTAATGCGCCCATTTCCTTTGCCATACAAAAGCGTATGGTAAGACCTTCGACAAAGCTCCAAACAATTTGATGTTTTATTGCATTTGCTCAGCTTGCTATCTGGCGTGCTGCACGACCCGTAAAACCCCATTACCACCATTCCCATATGACATGACCCACAGTCTACCGACAGTTAAACGAGGTCCTTCACCTTACCGTTGCCGAATCTAAAACTGCAGCTTTTGCGCATCCCATAGAAGAGCAAGTAGATATTTGGAGCGGACTCGAGTTCAAAATTAGGGCGAGCAGCACGATACCAGGGCATCACCGGGTGATGGATCGATAAGGAGGCCACAAATGGTTATTCCGATTTCGGCCCTGCCCATGTCGATAAAAAGCCCCCAGCTAATGACTGCTAGCCGGCATGCGACCGCCTGCTTCGACTGTAGACCCTCAGTTCCAGGGCAAAGCGGAAGGGATCGCTTCCGTCCCACAATCAGGGCGGGCCAGTGAGCGTCACTCACACCTGACTAAGTATCCCCCCGGCTAAACTGGCATGAGGCACGCGCGTTTATGAAGTGGTAAAAGCGTTGTTCGATTAGTAAATGACAACTTGTGGTTCAAATCTTGGGTGTCCAGCCCGACCGTTGATGGAGAATAAGTCAGAAATGCTCCTTCCAACCTCGTCGCTGTTCATGTCGAAATTGCTGACAGCCGTGCATGCGCTTGCGTTGGTGATGGATGCTCTCAGTTACATTTCCGGCCAGAACTCAAAACAGATCTGTGCAAGTCGTTTCAATTTGATTTGCTGAAGATGCGGAGGAAGTTATTCTAATGGATGAGGAAAGTTGGGAGGAACATAATCAAGCCATTTTGGGAGAGATAAAACATACCCTCCTGAGAATGCTAGTGAGAATGATGACGCAGAAGAACTTTTAATCTGTCCGTCCCTTTCTTTTTTTGTAAAATTATCCTCTCCAGGCGAAATGGTATACAATTTAGACGTAAAGATCTCATCATGACAAGATTAAGAAGCAGTAATTTGCTCATATGGGTGCTCTAAGCAGGCTTCTTTGTTGATAGCATGAGGGTCCACGAAAAAAAACATGCAGCTAAAGCATGCAAAGACACAATGCACGGTGTTTCGTCGAGTAAACACTGCATTTGACTTGTGTACCCAAATTCGGGCGGACTTAAATGAGTAGTCAGATAGTCTAGTGTTTACCATACAGGCATAAGTCATGCCTCCTGTTGAAGACAATAATCGGGAAAAAAACTGCCTATCCCCCGTTCCTCTCAAATATCTTCAAGACCATTCCGTCTCGCGTTTCTTCTTCCTCCGGCTACTCATCCACGAATGTAACGATGACAGTTGAGGGAGAGATAATCGGTTGTGGGTGGCCGGGTCGTCACAGGGCACTTCCTCCTGGTTCAGCTTCAGTGAACGTGGAAGATAATGGTGCTGACTGTCTAAACCATGCACTCAGCATTCCCTCCCCCCCTCCGCCTGGTTGAGTGCCAGTCACTGCAGCAACATTGAGGTACACGACTTGCGCTCCTGTCTGACCGGACAGGTGGCCCTCTACTCTTGTTCCGTCTTCTTCATCTCCTCCTCCACTAACCGGTACAATCGGGAGGGGGGGGGAGAGAAGTAAAAGGAAGGAAGGAAGGGAGTAGGGTGTGTTAAATGGTCACGGAGGTGGTCTAGAGGGGAACCATCCGATGATGTGCTGATATAGCTTTTGAGAGGTTGGATGGTTTTATTTAGAAGAGACTTATGAGGGAGTCAGGCTAGCATGTTGCAATTCCATTTGTCCTACTTGCCATGCACAATCTCTGCGACGCTAGATTGTAGGCCGCACAGTCAGCCCTCACACAATATGGGCAGATAAAACCCACCATTACAATCTCGTTTCTTCTTCTGTCACTGATTGGGGCTAAACAGTAAGGACTGAGTTCCCAAACAAATTCTACCCCAGAGACGGAAACAAGAAGCAACTATACGTATGCTTTTACCTGAGCTGTAATACCGAGTGGGCAGGCCAGTTAAAAACTGGCAATCGTAAACCCAAAACCGCACTTATCACTTACAGAAGCCCTCGTGGCCTCATAATCGTCAAATTTCTTAAACGCAAAAAAAGTAGTAATCTTACTCAGCTCGGAACGCAGGTTACGCGGCGCAATGAGGGGGCCTGAATTTCAACCCGATAGCATTGACTGACAGACAGGTGAGTCGACAAGTAAATTATGCGGGGCGGTCTGCTATGAGGCAGATGGTGGATATCGACGGAATTGACGGTCGACCTGTCAAAATGAGGGGAGGGGAGGGAGCGTCCTGAATGACAAAGGAGGTGGTCTAGGGGGAACCACAGGATGACGTGCTGATGCAGTCCTTGAGATGCCAGATAAGAAACGCTGCGGCTAGGCTGTTACAAACGTTACTGCATAATTCTTCGTCTACCTTCACTTGGGGTCCAAACTTATCATTATCCGACCTCACATGCGAAAATCAAAGGCCGCCACAATAGTCTACTTTCCTTGTCCTCAATTAAGGGTTAAGACACTTATTCTTAGACTAATCACGAGGTTAGTTCTCATCGAAAACCATTGACGAGCTGCTGGTTATGCAACCCGGTCCTCTGAGAGAGGACGCTACGCTCTAATCAAGTGAGCGACACCAGCTACCGCCAAGCAGAAGGCAGTCGAGAGGATTTGCGCTGGTTGAAATCAAACAGACGGGCAAACGCAATGGCTTACGGTGCTGTCGTGAGGGGACCATATACAAAATTTCGACCAACAGACTCAGGAACCCGCTGGTCTTGTGGCTAATCTTCACTAAAGGTGGTTTCACTATTCGCCACCCATGGACGCTACCGGGCTAGCGGGAAAAACCTATCTTGTCGGGAGTCCTGTCAGCTGGCTGGATTTCGATTGGAAGGCGGTCATTTTTGATATATGCAACTTGTAACCACAGGCTGGCTGAATGCGTAAGAGTGAATGACATTACAAATATAAGTAGGTAAATAATTTGCGCAGATGGAAACATGTTCCTGTCTGTCATGCTGGAAGACTGAAACCGATGGCATGCTACCAAAGCACCACTGTGTGCATATAGTCGGGACGGCGGGGGCAGCCGTCAAATTCCAGGCAAAAGCCGAGAAGGGCGACAACCGCGTCCATCCGCTGTCCGGCCGCAGTGAGAGACTACCAAAAAAATACCACAGCCAGGAAATAAAGCCCATGGGGACGGGTCGACATAGTGAAGGGGGGAGGGTGGCTCACTACGTGTCCAGGATCTCTTGTCCCATCCAGCCTAATTAACAAGGCAATGTACACCCATCAAACCACAACATCCGGTGCCCAAATGAAGCAAGGGGGAAAGGGAGGTAGGGCAGACTGCAATGGAAGCGAAACAACGTTGCAATTCTGTTCTGCGAGGACGGAAATAGGCAGGTGGGAGGAGGTGCCCCTCAGGACGAGGGTCCACGTTCGCGGCCTCCGACCGCCCCCCTCCCCCGCCAGCATCGTTGTAGTGTCCAGTCGGACGGGGGAGGATGATGGCGACAAAAGAGAGGGTGGCAACACGACATCCCCCCGACATGCAGCAGAACAAAACAAACATGTTCTTTTTCCGGCCCTGCCCAGATGGCGGGGATGCCCGAGCGACGGGGGACGTATCCGGCACTGCTACCTGACGGGTGAGGAGCAAAAAAATTCTGTCCCTATCCAGCCTTTGGCAGGCGCTTGAGCACGTCCGCCCCTATTCCCTACTTCCCGGGAGAAGACTCGTCTGGGGGGGGGGGTGGTCCTTCAGGAACATGGGTATTTGTAGGGCACAAGGGGGCCGCCAAAGATTATGCCCTACGGTGCATGCCACTTAATCAGCACCCGGGAAACCAACGCCCAATAGGGGGGGGGCAACGTGTGTTGACAATATTCAAGGAACGCACTTCAGTAAGTGCATCTTATGTCCGCTTTGCCAGGGCAACAAAACAGTGAACAGGTAAGCCCTTCTGCATTTTAATTTTCCGGGAAGGCACCGTCAGCCCACTCCGGAATGACGGCGCAATTTTGCACTGGGGTTATTTGGTAAGCCTGCAAGCCCTGAAGGCAGATGATGCAGGTTTTCGGGACAGTCAACCAAAAGAAAATTTCATGAAGCCGTGGGACACAAAAGTTCAGGCATTTTGTTAAAAACCTTTGTCAGGTCGCACCTTCCATTCCCTCGAGGCAGCGAAAAATGAGAAAGAGGTTGTTTTTGATCACAGCGCTAGATTCGTGTTCGCCAGCACCGTAGATGCTTTGTCGAAAATTCAGCATGGTCTGGAGGAGCTCCTGAAAACTGCGCACAAACAGGGGGTAAGAATCTGTGCGCACATATACGTAAAGCCAATACTACTGAAGTTAAGCAAGTAGATAGTTATTATAAATACTGGGCCTAGCGAACAACTGGTGCGAGTGTAGGCTCAGTGAGTGTACAAAACGGAAGATGCCTTCAAACATATCTAAGTCCTACCCCGTTAAGTTGGTGACAATGCCCCTTTAGGCACATCGCTCCAAACACAAAGATGTATTAATTTCACAACACAATTCACGGTAGATTTAGAGACGTGGTGGGACAGCATTCTCACCACGATCTGTATTATTGTTACTCACCAAGTAACGCTAGTGAGAAGCCTCGCCTGGAAAGAAAATTCCAGGAATTCTGAACATTCGATCAATGGTTAGCAGACAGCATGCTCTTACAAAACCCCGAAGCAGAAGCAGATCTTTTTAATTGGAAGAGAAATCCTTGCGTGGTTAAACAAGAAAAACGCATTACAAACCACCTCTCTAAGGCCTGCCTGTCAGTAAGAAGACAGGGCATATTCTCTGAACTGTGACGCCTAGGTGATACTGAAATTCAGACAGCAGATAGGAGGCATGGAGGTTTGCTCGCTTCTCCCGACCACTGGACCATGGATATTCTTTTATAGCTTAAATTAAACTTATTTGAGTCCACAAGTAAATCAAGTAGTAATGATTTTTTATGTTAAGACTATCAAAAATAGAAAATCAGAGAAGTGGTGGAAGGAGGTTCGGTATGCACACGAGAACATTTGCCCTTTTCAATGCACAAAAGGCGAAACTAAGACTATTTCTAATTGCAGCTTTTTAATTTCCTCAGAAATCAATCGCTAACTCGGAGTAGATCAGTTTACTTGACACTTACAGGCCCAGGTTGAATTTTGATATGAATACTTGGGTCGAACTCCATCAGCCACTGCTATTATTGCACATCTGGCTGGCAACAATCATCGCATCAACGTCGGAATGCCCTTCAAGTTAGTTATCCTGTGCATACAGATATGCTTAAAAGCAGAGGTCGTTGAGATCCGTCTGCAACACCCCATTCCAGTCTAGTGAAAGGCCTTTGAATAGGACTGCGTAGTCCCGGCATAGTCCGCCTCGCTCGAAGACCTCGCAGCCCGTCTGTTATATGGCCAACTTATTCTCACCCCTTCCACGTGCTGCGGAATTAACCTATGCCGAACGCCAAAACCGCGACATCATCAATGACATCATTCAACCCGAACCACACTAGAAGAACCAAACGGAGTGCACTAGCCTTGGGAAGACTTATAAAAAACACGTCTGTGGAGGTCACTTTTCAATTCACTGACAGTAAACCTGAGATCATTTCAGCACTTCCACATAGAGACATTAAAACTGCCAATGCCTTTCAGACAGGACGCAAAAGAGTGGCGTTGGGAGGCCGACAGGAGAAGTCAGAGCTTTTCAGTGAGTAGTGCTCAAGACGGTATTTGGTTACGGTGGCAGTTTGTAGCTTCGTTGGGTTAATATAAGGCGAACAGAACACGTTTTCGCCAAGAAAATGAGACTCTTCAAGCGTGTAGAAACCACAGCGATCATTCGAGAAAATCTAAACTACACCCTTGATGATTATTCCATCATCCGCAGTTTCTTGGATTCATCAGAAAGAACTTTCCAAAGCAAGATTATGTCTAGCCGGCTGTGAAGTTTCTGATGGAACTGCAGACTGTAGTTTGTCGGTTATGTTATTGCATATTATTTTTGATATTGCAGCTGGCCCGTCCGAACCAGACTTCCCACTTCTGGCCCAAAAACTTTGTCAGAAAATTCGAAGGCGACTCCAGTCAACTACAGCGAGAATGCAGCATCTTTATACACCCGCCAGACTATGGTAGTATGTATTGCGGAAAAAAAATCCCTCAATACTGGCACCAGGTAGAAGCCCTGACACGTTTTTCCAGTTAAAGCTAAGTCATCGGACGCATACTTGTTGGCGTCAGAGCTTGTGTAGGAATCTGAGTCGAGTTCGTCCATATCCACTGAGTAGAGCACACTTAGAGCGGCGGCGGTAGCATGCACTTTGTATATTTGTTATGCCATACTCCGAAAACAGGCATTAATCGAATTTCCAGACACGAGCTTCGCCGATTTTCTGCTCTTTTATGACGCAACTAGGACGTTCGAACTTTCAAGCAGTTGGGACTGCACCCATTAGCCAGCGGCACACAATTAAAGAGCTCGTGTGAGATCGCCTCACATTAGACCATAAATGAATAAGGAGACAACCTCGAACTTTCAATTAGCGGTTCAATTTTCACCTAGAATTAGTTTAAATTTAAAGGAAACTCATGTGAGGTAAATTACTATTACCAAATATTGCTTACCTGGCGTTTTTGTAATACTTCAGCAAAAAAAGCATCGGGTCGAAATCGGATTCAGTCAACTGGACTGAGCCGGTGCCTAAAACGGATTAAAAGAAATCTTCGGTCATCAAACAGATTTCTAAAGGAATAACCCCCGTAAAACCCAAAAAACTTATAGGAAAGTTGAATAAGTTCAGCGTGTTTCATGTAACCCTCCTCCTTGGATGGTTGCTCAAAAATCTACCTTCTTATCTTGCTTAGGTAGGTTTGGTTTATGACAGTTTGCCTGAGAAGAGGTTGAGAAAGGGCTTGTGCTGTGGTGCTGTACAAGTTGCTGAGGAACAGGAAAAAGTAGTTGCGGGTGAGTAATCTGGCTCGATGTCAGCCAGATGGGCTAGCTACAAGAGCGGAGTTGTGGCAGACGAAGTTGGAAAAATGGTAATGAAAGGCAGCGTGTGTGGACCGAGGTGCCCTAGGAGCGGCACCAAACGGCCCGTTAATCAGACTCCACACCGGGACAGCAGAGACCCAAAGGAAACGGTGAGTCGATATGATGTATTAGATGTTGGGTCGATTCCCAGGGCCTGGAGGTGAACTGACCTCCAGGTTCCAGCCATACATATGGAACAAAATGCCATCGACCTACTGATTTACTTTGAGTAGGCGTAATTACGTTGACCTGGTGTTTGTTGTTTTCTTCTAACCTTCGAGTTGTCTGGGTTAGGGGATAGTGTTAGGGGTTAGAGGTTAGAGATTAGGGGTTATGGGCTAGGTTTAGGGTTAGTGTTAGGGCTACGGCTACGGTTTGGGTTAGAGTGAGGGTAACCCTAGCCCTTACCCTATCCCTAAGCCTAAGGCTCACACTCACCCAAACCCTAAGACTAACCATATCTCTAAACTCGAGCACAAGACCGTCCTTTTCCGTTTCAGCAATGCGCAAGTGTGCTATTTCAGCATAATCTCGTCTACCCTAAACAAATCAGTAGTTCAGCATATGCCGCTGCACACCATGCCGAATGAGGTTGGCCACACGTTGTCACTTTCGATTGACTGATCGGATCCCTAGCGTATTTTCGTAACTAGCGCTTCAGTTTCAGCTCATTCATTAACTCATTTTCTTTAAAGCAATTTCATACCTATCTCACTAACGTGTTCGACTGCCTCACCCGTCAAATCCCCTTTACCACTATTACCGTATTACAGGCAGCTGGGGTTAGGTTGCTTCATGGACGGCTGCATACCAGGATCTGACAGCTGACTTTAGTAAAGAATTTGAGCGATTTAGTCAGCAGTGGCAGAATTGGTCCGACAGGTAGGATCATATGTGTAGGAGTGGACATGGAGGTTTCCAGCGATGGGATCCTGACCAGAAAGTGCGTTTACACCATGCGCAAGCGTGGAGCGGTTAATCGATGTCTGCGATCTTCTTCAGCATGTCATCGAAGTTAATGTTTCCGCTGGTGGTGCTGAGATCCATGCGATGGCGTTCCACAAAAGCAGTGCGGACCCTGAATGCGTCTTGACGGTGAGGACATACAGGAGTGGGTTGATTGTTGGCATGCTGCTCAAAAGTCCGTAGATGATGCTGGTCCTTGGCCTCTCAGATGGCGGGGTCATCATTTACTACTGTTCACCATGGCAGCAGATCCTATGCGAGGGCCTCCTGGGACTCGTTATTCAGCTGCAGACAGTTAAGTGAATCTTTTAGTCGGTTTTGTGCCCAACTTGGCGACGACCACCTGCGGCTGCGTAAACAAAAAGGACTCCTTTCGGCAGACACACATCAGCCGGAAACAAAACAAACCGATTGAAGCCTGAGCCTCGGACAAGGGCCCCGCCGATCGATTCGTCCATCTGGCGCCGGTGTACAGCGGCCTACGCAGTCACCTCCAGTCTTGCATCATCAATCGATGATTGCCTATCATGCTCTATAATTTTCGCTCGTTATTTTCTTGTTACTACCTCTGGCGGTGGACTCCTGCACGAGTTCGCGGGCTCATAACAATAAACAGACTGCTCCGGTGCTCGACCTGTCTTCTTTACTTATACACGACTGACTTATACACACACACACACACACACCTGGAACTTGAACTTTCACCTCCACACATCAGCATTCTCACGATGTGATTGTTTCACAGAAGTCGGATTTGTTTCAGGGCGGCAGGACTTGAGTGTCCGGAAACTTTTCCTGACGCTGCATCTTTATTATCCACCGAAAGCAGCTGGAGCGAAAGTGCGTGAGTACCCATGTTTCCTTTTGATGTTCCCAGGTCCCTAAACACAGTGCAGAGTTACCAAGACAACAGTCCTGTACAATTTCTGTCCGGTATTTAGAAGAATGCCTAGACGATTTTCTGCGAAAGATTGAGGTTTACTGATGGCCTGGTTGGTTTTGGAGATCCGGACTACCATTTCGTCGTCGATCTTTATGATTTTTGAGACGATAATTGTAAAATAGGAAAAGTGTTTCACGAAGGGGAGACGAATATCTTTGATGCCGATTAAGTGTTCAGTAGATTCCAGATTTAGTGGTGGCGGGCGCATGGCAACTGCTTTCTCCGTGTTCGTGGTCAGTCAGAAACTGGCCCATCCAGAGGCATAGAGATCCAGGGATATCCGCTGCAGTTGTGGTTTCCGATGCAGTTGTCAGCAAAGAGGTTGTTGTGATGACCTGTACACAACCGCTGCTGAATTCCTCCCCGTCGGCTCGACAGTTAACGTCGATCTCTGGTGGCTCCCCATGATAGGATGGCCATTAGCGTTTGAGAAAACACGCGACTAATGAGGGTTCGGTACTGTTTCACTCCACTTTTACCGCAAAGGTCTCTGATGCTGACCCAGTTTGTCATAAACCCAATCACGTGGCTGCGTCGTCTGATCATCAGCGTAAAACTTTCGAAAACGTCCAAATTTCATTTCACTTCATGGTCTCGGTCCGATTTATAAAGGAAGTATTAAGGGTGGTTCTCACTTCCTGGCATATTTCCTGCAACTGCCGCTCTGCGAATAACGTGTGGGTGGTTGCACGGTGTTTCCAGAATGCATGTCAAACCGCCGGAAGAAGTCCTTCGTCCAGGTTTACAGTCAGGTGAACTGAGGAGAAAACTAGTAAAGATTCTGCCAGATCAACGCTTCAGGATCTGCGATTCCTCCGCCTGCAGAGATGTCCCACTTGGGTCGAGAAGTGGTGCGCCTTCAATGTTCCGAGAACTACAGGTTGCGTTGATGGTCGCAAAGATGTTCTCCCCTTCACTGTGACCGGCCTATCCTTAAATGTCCTCTGTCTAGTGAGTCAGTCAGTTGTCTCACATTCCTCTCTTAGCCCCTACTTTAGCCGGCCATGATAGTATAAGAATGGGGCTCAATTCTGGATCGCACGTTGATTAATGAAGGCCCCGCGTAGTTGGACTTCCTCGGTGAGACAAGTCGCTACACCTCGTCGTCATTTCCACCTAACCGGCCCGTGTGTTTTGGGGTGCGGATCCAAATACTTCAGTGGTAGTGGCGCAGATGGTTTTACAAGGCTTCTTATGGTTGAGCTCAATTTGCTCTTCTTTCCTGCCGGGCAGCTGTCAGGGCCTTGCGTAAGGGTGCATCCATATGACCTTTCTGCAGTCGGGTAGGCAAAAGACGATGTTGGTGGTGAGTGACTTGTGTTTTTCTAAGGTTTTCAGCGAATGAAGACTGTTGCTGCCACAGCCTACCATTCAGTAGCGACTAAGTACGCCCCTCTCCATTTGCCTATAAGAGGAGCATATTGTTAAAATTACAGGGCATGTCGAGAGTATTTTGTACTTCACAAGTGCATGTGGATTTCGTATCTCGAAGTCCATGAGGTTCAAAAAATAACGACTACTTAGTTGATTAGGGGAGTATGACTGGTGTCGATCATGTCATCACCCTTGTACTTCGTATAACTACAGCTGAACGTTCGAATGGTAGTGCGTCAGCCTTAAGAGTCATGGGGAAAGACATTAGCGCGTAATTCGCATAGTTACCAGACGTGACTGCAACAGCCTACAGATACTGCGAATTTTGAGGGGAAGTTGGTGAATTGGCTCCGCCCGGCAATAAACACTTTCTCTAGGTGAATGAGCTGCGGTTCTTATTATTCACCTACAGAAATGTTCAAATTTCCGGAAGCTCAGACAATGACAGGCCGCTGTTGCAACTTATGTGAAGTCTAGGGTAGAGGAGGAAAAACACAGGGTGGAGGAGGGGGTGGTAGAAGGGCGATGAAGATGGCGGGGGAAAAAAGAGAGCGTTCTTCATAGGAGAAACTCACTAGGATACACCTTGGCGAGGGCCGAGTCCGAGAGAGGGATGCCGAGGCGCGCCAGCTCAGCCACTGGGATGCCAGTGGCTGAAAAGAGAAGGGAGGCGTCGGCGACGTCACCGCCGCCTTCTGGAGTGGAGGCGTTTCCGCGCTCGATAATAGCCGGGCACCGACGTCGCTCATCCTCCGGCCAGTAAGACACTTGCTCCTGTGCACCTTAGGTCAAAGGGGCATAAGGCCACATGCATATGCGCGTGATAGTTCAACGTTTGGAAAGTGAGATCTGCTAGTAACCCACGAGATGGACGCAGCGGTGAACTGCATGCAAATTTTTCTTTTATAATGAAACAAACCTGCGTTGCATCTATCTCAGTTCACCATCTGTACGCCCACTATGTTCCAAAGGCAAGGCCGAACAGTCCGTACATGCGTTCCGCGGACGACCTAAAGTCCATGTCCACACACGTGCTGAACCTCAATTAAGGGTCTGGGGCCTTACACGAACGAGAGTGACGTAATAACGAGCCATTGCGATATGAGTCTCGATCTAATGGAAGACCAAGTTACGCTGTAAGTTGGTAACCTTCGAAGTCACGGGTACGGAGGCATCAGGCTTATCACAGCGTGGTATTTGCCGAATCGCCCCCAGGAAGGGTATCTCGGTATCGGCTTGGCCGTCTCTTCTCCTCTACCATGCACCAATGACCTCTCCGAGATTTTCGGGTAACCGCAGATGCGATTGCGCGTACTGGCTGATGTGGCATCAGCCTCCGTTCAACGCGGGAAACAGTTAAGGACTTATGCAGACTCCTAGCGCACCAACTAGGGGATACCACGGGTCGATGTGGCCTTCATTTCGATTTACAAAAACACGGTCCGACTAGAGGTGATCCATATACACATGTATGATGGGGCAAAGGAGAACGCTAGAAGATACTGCCCTTCTAGCCTTGAAAATCTTAGGGAGGAGGAGACTACTATACCCATGTGAACCGGGTATTCCCCAGTTCGGGCCAACTTCGAGACGCGAAAAATTCAAGTGAGGTTGAGGTGCCCTAACGCAGAATTATATCACTTAACTATGTGTCAGTTTATGCCTCACTGATAGCAAGTCGCAGCTAGGTAGGTGTAAGATATTTGTTGTTATCTACCGTGCGAGTAAGCGGCGAGAGTGGGGTCGATAATGGGGAATCCGTCCCCGCGGCATACCAGAACATTCACTGAAGCGCTTGAAAGATCGCCATCTGACAGGATAACTCGACCATTTTCAGGACTTCAAGTCGGGCTGTGACGAATCCTTCCTTATGGCACTCTCACGCACGAAAGATCTGAGCCAGTACGCTTTGCAGGGACCAGGTAGTGTGCAGTACGCGCAAACGGGCCGCTTAACTTTGTCAGTCACTGCGTCTGAGTCCGCCCCCGGTCTTCGGAGCGAGGAGTAGGTGTGGTAGATGCTGCGCAGGTCTGCCTCACTATGAGTTATTTTACGCACATGTCAGCGTCCTGCGTCCACCCAGTGGGGCGTCATCATTCGCGACGGTCGAACCGTCGTCAGTAGTAGTAGTAGTGGTAGTAGTAGTAGTAGTGGTAGTAGTAGTAGTAGTAGTAGTGGTAGTACTGGTAGTAGTAGTAGTAGTAGTAGTAGTAGTAGTAGTAGTAGTAGTAGTAGTAGTAGTAGTAGTAGTAGTAGTAGTAGTAGTAGTAGTAGTAGTAGTAGTAGTAGTAGTAGTAGTAGTAGTAGTAGTAGTAGTAGTAGTAGTAGTAGTAGTAGTAGTAGTAATGACTGCTGTGAAAACTTGGGGTTCAGTTAATTACTCAAACGAAAAAGGCTGGCTAACAGGAATTTGGGTAAGTCCTACGATAGACAAAGCACTTGTCTAGCACTTACCAATTTTTTGGCTTACAGTCTGCGAATAGGTCAGATCGGCGGTTCCAATGCCACCAGACTTGGTAACGATGACAATTTCTAGCTCTCCAATTCCTAACGGTGTAATAACGGAGAGCTTTCGAGGAGAAAACCAGCGGGCACTAGGTGAAACATCGATGCCACCGACGAAGACATGAGATAGGTCGGCCGCTGATTGTCCGAAATTCTCACCTCGTAGAGTCAGTTTAGTGCCGGGGACGCCCTCACTTGGCGATATACCGGTCACTTTGGCCGGCAACCCAGTATTCATCATGAAAGTAGGGCTCTAGGAGGCAGAC
Source organism: Spirometra erinaceieuropaei (assembly GCA_902702965.1). Taxonomy (NCBI): domain Eukaryota; kingdom Metazoa; phylum Platyhelminthes; class Cestoda; order Diphyllobothriidea; family Diphyllobothriidae; genus Spirometra; species Spirometra erinaceieuropaei. The sequence continues at coordinate 841,122 of CACRXP010000120.1, forward strand.
CAAAGAAATCACTTAGCTACTTAATATTAATGATTATTTTTGAGGCATGAATGGGATATGAATGACTAGGCCGCCGTTAGCATACAACTGTTTGAAGGAGTGGGATAGCGGGTTGTGGACTGGTTATCGTAGCTCACCAATGTCATGAATTTCTGTCATTGTCCTGTCACATATGACTGACGCCTATGTTAAACAGAATTTCAATATAAGTAAGCACCACCCGTATCTGCTTGTCTCTGACGATGGGCTTGAGCAGAAATCCGAAACGGCAGGCGAATAAAGCTCTTTTCCCAGCGATCGTGTCTCCATCTTCACATAAGCCTATTGTTCTAGATCCCGACAAGTCTCCTTCGACAATTAATCGGGTACGTGGCGCTATAGCCATCGCATCGTTAGCAGGGACGACGCCATGCCCAGATAAGATCTCGGAAGCTCATGAGGAGGCGTTTATTAGCATTCTGACGTTTCAAACGTCAATATCAACTCTGCATCCTCAGTGATTGATCGCGTTCTAAGTAAAACTTGAGTTTTAAATAACCAACACAACTGCATAGAGGTCGCACAAGCCACTGGATCACGCAAAACGTCGGCTGCGAAATGTAGTCCATCCCGTGTCGTTTTGAGTTGCGCCGGTTGCTGCAAAGTAGTAACTCCCCTTTTGAAGCGAGTATTCGCTGTCGTTCGTTTTTACATTCTATCAACAAAAACAACTGGATTCCGCACCGGATAGGTCGAAAAAGATGCTGCGAATTGTCTCTAAAAATTCTTTACCACCTCGACAAATACACGTGAGCTTAAAACAGCCGAATCGCTCCTGACGATAACCAAAAAACGAAGGACTCATACACCGGTCTATTTGGAAAAGTGGTTCTTAAAAGCAGTCAAGTTCCCAAATAATGGCAACCACAACGTGACATAATGATCGTCAAGGAAAACCAGCTTCAGACTAGTAGCAAAAATGTTAGCAAAAACAATCGGATTACCAAATAACTTAAAAGCCTACGCTTTGGTGAGCGTCCAATTTGTGACTATGCTTCACTCAGTCACTCCCAGGAATATATTTGCAAGGATACGTGAAGACACTGGCCTAACGTGCAAAATTATAAAGATCGGCTTATGGAAAGTGGTGCAGTCCTCTGAGACTTCCTACTTTATTTCAAACGCATCATCCGAGATAAAAGACAGAAAGTTAGAGTCGTACGAAGTCCGTCTATTTAACCTCTGATCAGTCGCTCCTTGCTGCTGCGATGGTGACGGACAATTCTGCAGACGGTGTAAATCGACTTTGTGGCTGGTAGTTGGTGTTTCATCGCCAGATTTCCATTACCTCTGGGCTGATTTTGCATTCGACTCGCACAAATGCCTGACCACCATGCGCAACAACATGTAAACGCACATTTCTCCGTCGCATTGCGTTTGTGATTCATTCTGAAACAATTCGTGGGTCAGTTATGAAATTTAACACGACCACTAAGTGCGGTATGGGATCGATATGCCCGCCGGAACTTTGGCTGCATAGATAAATACCTATCAGATAGTTTAGTTCAGTATCCTATTTCCGCCAGAAATAGACATCCTTCAGAATATTTCATGACGCGAATCGACCCTTCGCAAATATTCACAAAAATGTCGGACGCCAAGCATCTCACAGAACCCGTCGTTTATAAAGCGTGTCATTGGAACAGAGATCGACATCTAAGCCAGTGGATTCTCGTTGCGACTGCCTGGAACGCGATATTAGGCTGCATAAGGTTTCTGGAAGACTAGCCACAAAACCTGACGCCGGACTAGAGGTCGCATGAAAGTACAGAAAGTGCCTCATGATAACCCTCACAAACAGATATCACATTTGCTTACAAAAGAACCAAAGTACAACCAAGAGAATCAGCGGTATTCACGTCCTGGAAATACTGGGAGCCCTGTAGTAAACAATTACATCAGGGGTAAAATAAAAGCATGAAGTCCAATGAAAAGACGAGTGATTTCAAAAAGCACAAATTACTGCGGCTGAAACACCAGGCGTTCAAATTATGTCATCGAACCAATCGGCGGAAGAGGGAAAAGGACGCTTGACGTGAATACTGATACAGCATTGGGGACGCTAATGTTACGAATTTCACCGTTGCATTCGAAGGCGCGAATAACTACCCATAAGCGTGCTGTTTCACATCTCACGTACAGTAAAATGGCTGCGAGAAGTTCGGGCCTGGCACATGAATGTTAATTTAAGTAATCGCTGATCACACCTAGCCCAGCATACGAGGTCGTCCGCAATCCCCTCGTTACCAGGAAGTGCTAGCCGGCGACAAACAAGAATGGCCAAAATAAGGCCTGCATCGTCCATGGTCTTTATTGCTTGCTATTTGCCTTAGTATTAGGATTGAACTTGAGATGAGTGTCCTGTTATCTCCAGAGATTGTATCTCTTTTTCGACGAGCCTGCAGTTTTTTTCCACCGACAAAGTAACTGTCCTTCACTGAGGCAGAAAAGAATTTTCGGGTGTCACATGTAGTAACTTTGTGTTCCTTGTAGACCTCAGGTATATCTTATTACTGCGAAAATAGTTCTAAGTATCAATGTTCGTAATATATTTGCCCATGACGCACTGAGTTAAGTTAGCAATGCTACCCTCATCATGAGTACACTCAGCACGATTTACTTCTTGAGTTATGAAATAAACTCTTCGGGGTAACCGTATAGTTTTGATAGTATGGTGCTCCGAAACCCGTCCAGCGCATCCAAGACTGGCGGACAGGGCAGGCTGCTCACCAGGAAATCGGCGAAATGCGAGGAAGTCACAAACAAAGGCGCTTGCGTTGTTGAAAGACGCCCACCATTCTGGACACAGACACACACACATTCTATTAAGCTTCAGAATAAACCCTGTCGATTAGACAAAGATCGGACGGTTTCAGTCTACCCCGAAAGAAAATTCAAAGCTTGGAACGGACAACACAGATTTTACTAAGGTGGTATACATGAAAATTGAGAGAAGCATGGCATTGCGTTTGTGTTAAGCCGTGGGTTAAAGGTGCGGATGACGTGGAGAGTTGTTTCCCAGCATACAGCTAAGAAGTGGAATTTTTAAACAATTGCAGTTGACCCCCGGGTTCAGGAACCCACAACGGATGACGACAAAAAGGAGTCCCTTTGTGTCTATCTGAGGAAGGTCATGACAGAAGACTGTTACTAGCGCGTATCATACGTTCGTGAGAGCGCAACTACTTTTCAAGGCGATCTTGAAAGCCATACAAAGTGAAACATCTCAATAGAGGTTTCCACACGGCAAAATAGTTATCCATCTTCGCTAGTACGTCACGAAACGATTGGCTTCACTGGAACGAATTACAATGCTTAGTCCAAATGCGTCGATGTGTTGTTGAGGTATTTAGAGTAACCATCGCTGGTACCTCGAGTGGCCGCCTGATTCCGAGAAGCGCAGAGCCACGGACTGCAGTGTGACCAGAAAGATCTGAATATTTAGTAAGTCACCCTGGATCCAAACGGTATAGCGCTCAACCGACCGATGACGGAATCAGTAATGGACGATCGAAACCGATAATGGCTAGCAATGGCCTTGTGGTTGAAGCGGACCTTCAGCGTTGGCAAAATACAAAGGGTTGAAGTGTTACTTCGGCGTTTTCCGAATAGATGCAGTTCTTAACCAGAGAACTGCCCTCCTGATTACCTCAACTTCTCATTGTCGCCACGGTCGCAGATACCTCCGTCGCAGCTGTCCACGAATTTCACTCCGCGATCTTTATTGTATGCTGTCCTTTATTTTTTAAATTCTAATTGTAATTTAACGCAGCCAAAAGAGTGAAACACCGTCGGATGACGGACTGCCGGTCAAAATTATTACTTCTGAGTGGTCCAAGATTTGTTATCGGGTTTAGCATGCAATTTGTTTAAGAGGACTGGAGCATTAAGGTTCCACGACGCTTATCTCCGGTGGGCTTCGCTGTCGAAATCTTCCGGGGGCGTCCCCAAGGATTTCGAGCCATCAAAAAACACGAGAACAAAAATAGCGCCCTAACCCTGTCAAAGTTTGGAAAAACCAAATGTGTGCCCTGGGGAAACGACGTTTTTAACAGATAATTATTTTCCTGGTTTGGCTGCCGCCCTCAAAGCAACAAAAAGTCTATGTATAGATTCTGAAAACTGACGGGATGCCTCAGAACTGCTGAACTAACTGAAGGTATATTATTAACTAGCTCGAATGAAGAGACAGGCATAAGGTGCGGAGTGAATATACCATCGCCACAACTAGTAAATGACAAAGTTGTGACACCAACACCAGTCGCCCCTACGTATACGATAAACGTGTTGATGTGCGATTATTCGGCTTTTACGCAAGATAACAACTTTCCGTCTTAAATCGCAGCCGAGTATTTCCGCTATTGCCGATTTCCGTGTTCATTTCTGGAATGGAGATTTTAAGGAGGCCCATATTGCCTCCAAACTTCTGAATAAGTTGGACCATCCTTTGAAAAGTGGTTATTGGAGAATAGTACACAGGAGTAGATCCCCGGACCGTATGTATTGTGATATGGTAAACCAGTCTTCCGGCAAGCAGATATGATCTGACTCGGGAAATTAACCATTCTAGGAATGTGGGGCACGAGCTTACAGGGGTACATTTCTGTGATTCACGGCTTACAGTAGTGTCCGTGACACAGGTTCAGAATCAATTTTAAGGAAAAGATCCGTCGTCCCAAGCCGTGATACTAAAACTTTGGGGAATCGATCCACGAACATACGTTTTCGAATTCTGGTGTTGGATTGCCCAGCTTTCAGTTATAGTAATTGGAGAGTTTTTGTGAAATTTTCTCCGGCGCGTATAAAATAGGTTTCAGACCCCAAACATTGGTTCTGTCCTAACTGTTTGCGATAAATAGTTGGGAGGCCGTTTTGGCATTTACCTGGTGATTGGTGTGACCCAGCTGCTTATCACTCCTGTCTGTCCTTTCTTCAGCTACTCTAGAATGTATTCTTTTACCCTTTTCTGCGAGCGTCTACCTGTTATAATAATATAGTTAATCGAAGACGTAAGCATGTTTGTTTACCGATCAGAGATATTTACTGCAAATTTCCGCAAAACTACATTTGTGGAAAATATTCGTGACTATGAGTCTATACGACAGGATTTAAGTCGTGCTAGAACTTGACGCAATATATGAAATTGCACGATGAAAAAACAATGTAATCTTCAGGATGGGCTTAGACAGCAATCAGCACATTGAAGTAATATGATGCACCTTTTAACTCTGGTCACTAACCTTTAACTAAACCAGTTCAAATTTCCAAAAAACCCGTAGTACTGTCTGTTTTTGCGTTTGGAAGTGCGTGGTTGGTGGAGCTTTCATGAATTCCGTTGTATATGCTGTTGCAGGAGAGTGGCCTCTGGGTTGGCAGTCCGTGACCTCGATGTATTGGAAGCAGTCAGCCTAAGCTTTTTAAAGCTTAAGTGCATCCAGTTAAAATAAACTGTTCCACCATGCCCGCAAAAGTAAGCGTGGATCAACCACAAAGTGTAAAGTACCATACAGGACAAAGGACTTTGACAAAAATAGTTTTTAAGTCCAGTCATATAAGTTATATAAGATTACACAAGGAAACTTATAAGTATTCCAAATTTGGGATTAAATAGGTTATGATTTCGGAAGCAATGTACACGTGCATGGGATAATTCACACACGCCTTCGTTAACTGTTGTGGATCAAGGGGTACTTGGAAAAGAACATACAGACAAGAAAGTGGGTCGGCGTTAACGTCAGAAATGCTAGCCCATTTTAAAATCCTATTTTAATCTCAGAGTAGACATAAGAGATACACATAAAACACCGGACCACGTAGTCTGTACATCATACCAAGTGCGTACAAAAAATAAGAATGCATACGGGCGTTGAAAAATTCCTTGACCGTGTCTAAACAATGCTAAAAGCACTCTATTATCCGGGGATAATGCTTACTGACGGCTTTAAACAAACGGGACAACGTCAAAGAGGATGTCTTTAAAAATAACAGGCAGGACACCGCAGCGGAAGTTATCAAGCAGTATGTGCTGCCAATGTTTTGGATTAGAACATGAGGACAGTTCGATAGCACTACTTTTCAATGCAGTAGCTACCTAAAAACAATTTAATTAAGAATAATTCAGACTTAAACCGCAAAAACCCTCGTTAATTTTTTGACTTATCGATGGTGTATGTTACATTGTCCTTTGGTTACACTTCTACAAGATCCCCAACTTGCTTTGTCGGTGGAAATCTTGGAAAATTTAGGTATTTTGACTTAACCAGGGTCGAAAGAGGACTTTCTTGGCCCTCGTTACACATGGACGACAAGCCCTCGTCCACCTTATCCTGCAAACGCACACCAGAAAAGCCGCCAAGATGCACGACAATGATGATGAAAGCATCATCCTTAATATCAACTGACAAATGTGTGACAAATGAGCAAACCCTCAGAAGGTCTACGGAACTCTCGGTCGATGAAAACTGATAGACACATCAGTGCTCATTATCTAGAAAATGCACGACTGTGTCGAAAAAAATCCAAGGCAAATAAAATGGAACAGGGGGCAAAACGTTTTATGAGAGTAAATAATTTCAGGTAGAAGTTATAAAAGGTCGTATAGTTACTAATTGTATTTGCACGCAACGGTAGGTGACAGAGGATTCCGCGAGCTGAATCTGTCATTGACAGACAGCTCAACTCTTACTCGTCCCACAAGTTGGAAACTATGCTTAGAAGCTCGAACAGAACCTATAGCTATTCGTGGGTGGCCATGTCACCCTGATGAGCACAACACTTATACGGCATGTAATACGTCTTTTGCGCACACTGGTGTGGTCCTCACACTTCGTACACGATATGGGGGTTCGGGAAAATTTCAAAATCATGTAAATCGACTTCCTCAAGTACCTCGCAATCTGTGTCGAGGGGAAGACATAATGGCAAGGTGGCAAGGCGCAGACCCTAAGGACTATATGATTATCACTGAGACGGATATAGGGTACGAGTTGTTGCAAACGCAGTCAAACATGCAATCATCGAAAGCACCCATAAGATCTAAAAGCGTCAAGCGGGTACACGAATTCGTTTAAGGTACGGTGTTACCAATCCATAAAAATGGTTGCCTAAGAGGTTTGTCTTGGTCTCCAATATACGTTATGCTTGAAAGCTCTAAATTCCCTAACGGAGTCGAGGCAATTTATCAAAGTACAAGGTGGTATAGAGATGGGTACGACTGACTATGAATTTGGAACATAAGTGTCCGCCTGCCGGAGCATATACGACCTCCCTACCTTATATACATAGTTACTCTGATATCACAGCTGAATATTCACCGATGCGAAAAGTTGCAGGCCTTCGGATACAGTTTTGCAAGCTTTAGTATACTTCCTGAGCATTTTAGATGTTAGTGCTATTGGCGCACATTGATGACAGTTACTGTACATCGGGAGAACAGGAGCTCCATGCGCGCTATCTAAACCACCGTATTTTTACCGCCTCTGTTTGAATCTCCGGTCTTTAAAACTAGTTGTTTAGACGGGGTTTCGCACTCGTTATAATTATTGCAGAAAATAAAGCCTTCTGTACAAATTTGTTTCAACTGCGACTTTAAAAAGAGTATGAGAAAATCCGCGTTTAAAAAATTTAACTGAGGAACAGGAGCTATTACAAGAGTAAGAGCGACCGGACTTCTGCTGCGGAAGTGCGGAAATTAATCTTGGATCGGGACTTTCATTAATACACTATTTGCCGAAAAATTAATAAATGATATTTTTTCAAGTCATTTCAAAAGTTCAAGGAGTACCGATTAGCATTTATTTATTCCGATTCCTGGATTAACAAAGACCCCTCTGGAACACCAGAAAATTTTCTCCAGTCAATACAGTGTTTAGTAATTTTAACGCATGTGACAGTGAACAGACTAACCTTTAGAACGATCACAAATGGACAGAAAATGACCGAATTGTAAAATCAATGCTTGGTCAGTGGGTTGGAGGACAGCAGGAGGTAGTATCAAACAAAAAGCCTCGATCGAAGGTGGCAAGTAGTAACAGTTACACAATGTAACAAGCAAAAAATCTGGTGAAAAGGTCAACCGGTGCTTTTATGATGTCGATTAATATGACTGTAGATTTTTCGTAAGGCGCTAACGAAAAGATCATCTTTGGGTTTTCCCCGGTATTAGAAACTGTCGTTTTGTTTCAAAACAGTCAAAAACTCGAGAAGTGTCATCAGCTTCGTTTCCGCCGTAAGCCTGCCGGCCCTAGGCAATATGTAATGAGGGATAGTCGAAACGGTCACTCGGCTTTTATTAAAAGACCTTTGCTCAAAATTAATACTAAAATCACAACAAGGCATCAAGAATTCATTTAGACATAGGGAGACTTGAAAAATATTCCTTCATATGATATTAGACCGTTTGTTCTAGAGTACTTTTCTTAATAATGCACTTGTAATAATCCATTTTTGCGTCAGTTTAAACAGTGTTGGAGTTGAATCATTGGCTGGGTTGGTTTTAGAAGTTTGGGAAATAGTTCTTCTGTTCGCTTGTTTGGGTTTATGTATATTTTCTGTCTTTTTCTCCACTTTTCCTTGCACTTCTGAACTTCCTGTTTGAATACGCTAAAAATATACACAACAATCAAAAGAAAGAAAGGTCAAGGTCAAGCCGCTGGTTTTAAATTTGAAGATAAGTGGAGGATATTATTTTTAGTGGTTTTTCTGTGAGATCTAACGATTTTAGTACCCGTTTTTTTGGTTGAATTTCCTCAAATACAGGCCTTTTCTCTAAGAACTGCCCACTGCCATCTCCTTTCGAGTTTTGCTAGTCTACGCCCGCTGTTCACTAATCGCACTTCGCAATTCTCATTTTGTGCATCCGATTTCTCTCTAACTGTTGTAATTTATTTTTACATCGTTAGCCCCTAGCTGAAATTCAGTCAACTTGTCTGCCAGAAGTTCTCTTAATCACAAATTGCCTCGAGACAAGATGAGACCAAAAGTCACTGGTCGACGTAAGCTCTCGGCTTTTCTAAGTAAACATGGCCTAACTAAACGTAAGTCAGAAGCTTTACCTAAATCTAAGTCAGATGATATTACTAGTCAGTCGTCACCTGTTGTAATTGGTCGGCAGCTTAATCTGTCTGCACTTGACCACTGCAATGACTTTATGCTAAAGTTTGGCTCCTTGCTGACAATTCTTGGACATTTATTCGACGGGAACATCTCCGATATTCCCTCTGAAGAATGTAGGCGTCTCGACTCACTTGTTCACCTGATCGCCAGTGAATCTAGTGATAGACAGAAGCGTTCTTACAACTTCCTGCTAAAAAATGTTCCTCGATCTGCTCGGCCAATTGATGTTGCGACCAGTTTCCTGTATTCATGTGGTTTCAACTATAAAATAGCGGATGCCAAACGCTTGTCATCCCGTAGTACAAATCCACCCATCTTAGTCAAATTGTTTTCATCATCCACCCATCTTAGTCAAATTGTTTTCATCAATCGAGGTTGACACAATCTTTACCCATCGAGAGCGTGTCACTGCGTACCTAGAGAAGGCAAAATTTTTCCTTTGTCATGATCTTACTCCTGTGGAGCGTAGAATGGGGTCTCTATTCTCACGTAAACCTACAGCTTCTCAGTCTAATGCTCCCCAACTCGGTCATAATACAAGTGGCCGTAAGGATTCAGCTTCTCAGTCTAATGCTCCCCAACTCGGTCATAATACAAGTGGCCGTAAGGATTCAGCTTCTCAGTCTAATGCTCCCCAACTCGGCCATAATACAAGTGGCCGTAAGGATTCAGCTTCTCCTACTCCTGCGACATCTGACTCCCTCCTTCCTCTTTCTCCGACATCTCCATCTCACTCGAACCACTTGACGCATTTGCCTGCCCCTAAACTTGCAGCAGCAGCAGCAGC
>CACRXP010000120.1:853130-944438 GCA_902702965.1 Spirometra erinaceieuropaei
GTTAGAAGACTCGAAGCTGGCCTTTGCTTCCTTTTTCGCATCAACTCTAGCTCCAGTCTTCCGAACATTGACACTCTCACTCCGAGAGATCGGTCTTATGCCACGCGCAACTCCTGCATGGTGATTCCGCCGCCTCTTTGTATTACATCTAAGCGCTCCCTCTTCTTTGCTTCCAAATATGCCTTCCTTTGGAATAATCTTCCGCCTGAAATCAGATTATGGCCTAGGTTACTGATATTCAAGTCGAAATTACGCAACCATCTTACACCGGAAAGCATAAAGGCACTGTTAACGGTCTCATTCCCGAACACTCAGGTTCTTGACTTCGAGAAGGGTCCTCCTGGGATTTAGTGGTAGATTAAGTGGTAACTCTTAATTATATCATTAGAAACCCCTGTTTTTAGTTGGTTTCTAAATTTATCGCTATCCTTCCCCCCATAGCGACAATTTTCGCGGTTTTTGATGTCATCTCCCGCATTCCGACCTCATGCGGTCTGTCGACGCTCACGACGGAACCCTCCGTATTCACTGTCTACTAGTAGTTCGGTCGTACCTCCCTTCCTCACTGCTCGGCTGAGCTCGAAGCGTGCTGTGGCCGATCGCATCTCGGTTCCTCTCGTCTGGCCTCTTTGACGCGGCGTACCAATCCGGCCCAGACGATCTCAATTGTGAATCCCGTATACAATGCCATTTGCAAGCCAGTCCTGTCTGACCCACATTCGTACCCATCAAGGCGGACATTTATTGATACCCTGACGATGACCGAAAGCATTCCGTTATATACCGCCACCTATAGGCCAGTCCTGCTCGCTTTTTTTCTGTTATTATTTTTAAAGAGGGGTTTTTTCTCCTGTAAAATTAATCCAATCATTTTTAACTTTTTCCGAGGAGTTTTTTTCCACCCCTCAATCTTCATTTTTCTCAATGGACTTCTAATTCAGAAACTATGAATTGCATTTTGTAAAGATTCAGCCTACCTCGTCTAAAACTCGCATGCAAATTTATTTTAACTTGCTTTGATGGGACCCCGACGGGTCTTTAATAAAAATTATCTATCTATCTATCACCTTTGACCTGTTGATTTCGCAATTGCTTTGGTTTGATGGTTCATGGGCAAGGTTTTTGTGACATTTTTAATTTCGCTAGGATTCACTCCTTAGACTCATCTTACTAGGCGGTGACTCATCGGCGTAACAAGCACAGTTAATTTGGATTGGTTTGGTACTTTTGAGAATCTTGTAGAGGGCTGTTGTTTTCTGCAATACCTTCCCACAAACCAAAATCGTGGCCCATAATGGAATTCAAGAACTCTCTGATATGCTTAAACGACCGGGGGTAGAGGAAGTGCCCCACAAGTTGTCAGTAAAACACATCTGCCGTAAGTTGGACCTTGCTTCTGGACGTTGGATTTACGGTCAAGACTCAACAGGAGACAACACCTATAACCGTTCCCATTCCTATACCTCCCCACATGCTGCCAGAGTGATTTTAGCCGCTATCGATTTTGACATATTAGTTCCATTTTGGACAACTTTCTGAGAAACAGACCGGAAAGGAGGGAATTTTAGTCGTCCGCTACAATGCGCACATTGCTGCTCTGAGTGATAATTGCTTCTCTTGGCAGGGACAATTGAAAGAGGGGCACCAATTTCGCATTCACCTGAGAGAACTTCCAGCAGCAGAGCAACATGATAGAATAGAATAGGTTTTATAATGGCGCCCCTTGGGCACTGTCAGTCGCCTTCGCCATCAGGAGCAACTTCGTGGGGCGGCTCTTTTGAGTGCCACAGGGAGTGAATGACCATTTATTAACAAGGTTGCATTTCAACAAAAGGTACACGAGTCTTGCGGATGAATAATGACATCTTCTACAACATTGGTACATACACGCCGCTTGAACTAGACTGCCTACATGCCATTCTTCGTGTCGCTGGCCTTAGGTAGGACTCGACCGACTCATGAGTATGCAGGATGAATCTGCAAATTTGGGGGGATCTCTTGCGAGAATTTCGTATTGTAAAGGTGTTGGTCTGCTGCCTGGCCTTCGAGGACTTTTTTTTGAATTTGCCACCAATACCAACTTCCGAGGTCACCCGTTTAAACTGCGCGCTAGCAGAATAGAATAGAACGATGTTTCAGTTCTGCCTTCGATTTGGGATATTTTTGAGCGGGCTAATAGATTGTTCAAAGAAAACCGGCTTGCCAGATTTGAACTCTTCACCGAAAACAGTACGTTAAATGTCTCGAAACGTTTCTTTCGACAAATACGAACTCATTGAAAAGCGCAGCCTCCCGCCTTCCGAGACGTCCTCGGGAATCCTATAGCTGGTGCCCAGTTGACCGCTGATAGTTTCAACGCTTTCCTGTCCAAAACGTATATTAAAAACCTGACCGCTCTGCTTCCGGCCATCCAGGCACGGACCGGGGCAGTTCTTGAAACTACAACATTTACTCTGTTGGGATGTGACTGTAGCGATTCGGCGTTTTCGTCCATCTCATAGTCCTGGACCTGATGGTGTCCCGGTATGCATTCTAAAAGCGGACGCAAGCAAACATTTTCGTTCCCCTGTGCAATATATTTAATCTCGCTCTTGAAATGGAAACCTATCCTAGCGTAGAGGAGGAGGCACAGCGATTTATGTGTCAAATGAAATTCCGTGCTGTCAGCAAGAAATATCCGATGGGGCACCTCGAAATTTTGAAAAAAATTTCATGCAAGATATGTATCAAACAATTACCGACACTGAACCTGTGTGTTGTCTATCGGCCTCCTAGCTCGAATGAAATCGCCGATATGGAATTACTTAGTGCACTGGAGTTGTTATGTAAGCAGGAGAACTTACTACTTCTGGGTGACTTTAACGCTCCGGGAATAGACTGGAACATTACCGGAACAAACGCCCCCTCCACGTCATTTGACCACAAGTTACTACAACTCACCCTGAATGAATACATCATTCAGCACATAAAATTCGCAACAAGAATGAGATAAGGACAGCGATCTAACTGTTTAGATCTCGTTTTCAGTAAAGAAGAAGGACTCACAAGGGAAGTGAATCCACAACCTCCACTCAGTTTAAGCGATCATATTGCTTTTACTGCGTATGCCCTCTCCTATCGAACCAACAACCAAAAATCAAGAGGCGCAGAAATATTTGGAAGGGTGACTTTAACCAGATGCACTCTTTTGGAGAAAACCTGGTTGGTCAACACAGAAGATTCAGACGAATTCTGGCAGTACGTTTGCGGTATTATATAGCGTCTAATTGATTCCCATTGTCCAATGAAAATGACATGACCATGTACGCTGAAGCCGTGGGTCAATCCGACGACAAAAAAGGCCATGAAGAAGAAACAGAGACTCTGGAAAAAGCATTTGCAATGTCGAGATCCAAGGTCATTCGCCGAATATAAGGATCAACGCAATAAATGCCGCAAACAAATACGGGTTGCTAGAACTTCTTTCGAGCGCCAACTGATAGCAGAATCCATTACATGTCTTAAGAAGTTTTACGGGTACATCCGCAGTACATCCGCAATAGAAACAATGCGTCCCCCACCCCCTAACTTGTTTCCTCCACGGCCGTTTTACCAATTTATTCCTCATGATACTGTCCATACTGAATCAGTTAATTCATCCGATCCTCAGTTTCGTTCCGGCGGCAATACGTTGCAGTATCTGCCCCGCGGATTTCCAGCTGAAAATAAGTTAGCTAACAATTGTTACCAGTTCACCTGCCCGTCATTCCCTCCCCCAAGTCCTACCCTTTTTATCCACGTCAGAATCTTTTGCTGCCAAAAAATTGTTGCAGAACCGGATGGATACATCCGGACCGTTTGCTCCGTGGGCAGCCAAGCACTGGACGACGTAGCCCACCTCCCTCAGAAACAAACAGCCTTTTCCCTCAAAAGTTTTGTTTTAAATGCCAGATCCTTGCCTAATAAGATGCCTTTGTTTCAGACTATGGTGTCCGTCCATTGTCCGGATATTATTTTAGTAACTGAGACGTGGGCATCAGCCTCAGTAGCTGACTCCGAACTCTCGCTTCTAGGCTATAATTGCATCCGAAAGATCGCCAAGATAGCCGTGGTGGGGGCTGCTGCGTCAACGTTAGGCAAACACTTACATTTTTGCCGTTGGACCTCCCGCATTTTTCCGCAATAGAAGGCAGCTGCTGGCTCCAGGTTGCACTAAAAAATAAGTTCTCCTTACTCGTTGGCTGAGTCTATCGTCCTCCCAACGCCAACGACAATTTTGATCGTTTACTCTCACAGGCATTTCATGCTGCGGCCGACTCAAGCTTTAAGTGTCAATTGGTTGCGGGTGACTTTAATCTTCCCGAAGTCCGCTGGTCTCCGCCTTCAGGCTCAAGAAGGTTCGAAGACTTTCTTGAGGCTGTAGATGTTGGGATATGGAATCAGGTTGTCGATTTTCCCACCCGAGGCTCAAGCATACTTGACCTAATTTTCTGTAGAGGCTGCATGCCATCGTCGGTGTCATCCCTAGACCCGCTCGGGGGCTCAGACCATGACATAGTTGTTTCAACGTTGGAATTCGAGGCAGACAAAACGTCGTCCCCAAAGTATAGCTTTTTCCACAATTTCCGATCAACTCGCTCAACCGAATTATTAGCACACCTTAAGTTCTACGACTGGACTGATTTCTTCCTTATTTCGGATGTAAATGTTTGCACTGCTAATCTGTACGAAATTTTGGATCCGCTTATTTCTCTATTTGTCGCCCGTAAGAAAATTATTAATGTAGGGGATGAGGTTTTCCTACCCTTACCCTTTCGTCGCAGATTGCGCAGGCTTTATAGTCGTTTCCATCTTCAGAAGGAAGTTTCTGTCCTGCCCTTGATTGGTGATATTTTTGATCGAGCTAACAGATTGTCTGAAGAAAAACAGCTAGTCGAAGACGTCCAGTTTACCGAAAACCACTCGTTAAATGTCTCGAAACTTTTCTATAGAAAAATACGAACTCACAGAAAGCCGCAGCATCCCATCGTCCGAGACGCTCTCGGAAACCCCATAGTTGATGCCCAGTTAACCGCTGATAGCTTCAATGATTTCCTGTCCAAAACGTTTATTGAAGACTCGACCACTCCGCTTCCGACCATCCAGTCATTGACCGGGGCAGTTCTAGAAACTATAACTTTCACTCTGTGGGATGTGACTGCTGCGATTCGGCGTTTTCGTCAATCTTATAGTCCCGGACCTGATGGTGTCCCAGTAAGCATTTTAAAAGCCGATGCAAATACGATTTTCGTATCCCTCCTATGCCAGATATTTAATCTCGCTCCTGAAAGTGAAACTTATCCTACCCTGTGGAAGGAACCACACATTTTGCCCATTCCTAAGCACGGCAAATCTACGTCATTTGATGACTTTCGGCCAATAAACACCCTCCCCGCAGTTTCGAAGATCTTAGAGACATTGATCAAAGATAAGATGATGTGTCACTTAACAGAGAATAACCTACTGAGTGCTGTTCAGCATGGATTCCTCAAAGCTCGGTCTTGTGATACCTATCAACTTTCTTTCTCTGACTATGTTCTCCAATCTAGGGACCATGGTTTTGCTCTTTACACAGTATATTTCGATTCCACTAAGGCTTTTGACCGTGTTGACCATGCTCTTCTTCTCTTGAAACTGTCCTCTTTCGGAATAGGTGGCAAACATTTACATTTTTTATCCCCTTGCCTGGGCACTCGTACACAATGCGTTAAGATTTCCAATACTATCTCCAACCCCACATATGTGAGGAGTGGAGTAATTCGCAGTAGTGTACTCGGCCCACTTGTATTTTGCTTTTTCATTAATGATGTAACCGATTTATTTCAGAATGGTAAGCCTTTCATGCATGCCGATGATCTTAAAGTTGCATATTGATATAAGCCGACAGATCGTAA
This sequence comes from Spirometra erinaceieuropaei, assembly GCA_902702965.1. Classification (NCBI taxonomy): domain Eukaryota; kingdom Metazoa; phylum Platyhelminthes; class Cestoda; order Diphyllobothriidea; family Diphyllobothriidae; genus Spirometra; species Spirometra erinaceieuropaei. Next base: position 859,043 of record CACRXP010000120.1, read on the forward strand.
CATAGTGCTTGAGCTCCTAAAGATCGACCTACAGGCTTTCGCCCAGTGGTGCCGCACATGGCGCCTTTCTCTTTCTTGGCATAAGTGCACAGTCATGGTGGTTGGCGACAACCATCAACCTTAACTAAATATTGAAGGTCACTCCATAAATGTGCCCAGGGTTATTAAGGTTCTGGGCATATCACAATCCAAGAGTGTCAATCTCTCGGAGCACTGTGCCTTGATAGTCTCCAAAGCACGCAGAACGACCGGGTTTATCCTCCGGAACTTTAAAACTAGGGACATTAGAATGCGCCTTTACAACATGTACGTTAAACCTGGCCTGGAATTCTGTTCGTTTTTATTTAGCCTCATGCGTGCTACTGAGCGGAAGAAAATAGAATCCGTTCAACACTTTTTTACCAAGAGAAGTTTAACCCCAGAACACCGATATTTGTCTTACCAAGAACGTTGCCGGCTTACGGGCCTTGATCCTTTATGGTTCCGTAGATTACAAAAGGGACTATTTTTGCTATTTAAACTCTTATATAATCACACATTTAACCCACTCACTTCTTTAAGACACCATGTCCACCCACGACGTAACAGTCACCGTGAGGTCTTCTTATTTCTGCCTCTGGCACGTACTGTTAAATATCGTCGGTTCTATTCTGTAAATGCAATTGCTATTTGGAATAAACTACCAATGAGTGTGAAAACTCTGCAAAATTATCCCTTATTTAAGAGAACTATTACTCGATTTTTGCATTCAGAAAAGCTTCCTCAAATTTTGCTTTCTGAATCCACTGATCGACTCTACCGTAGCGATGGCGTTTGTGGTCTCTGAACACTATGGTCGGTCTCACCTGGGACAATTTCTTTGGACAACAGCCACAGCTGTTCTTCGGCGCTTCTGGTTGGACTTACCCTAACTTCATGAAAGAAATTGGCGACTGGCAATATCCGATACCGTGCAGCCCCTCCATTCTTGACGGTCGAAAGCTTGTCGCCAGCAGTTTGTTCTCCTGAAGCCTCCAATCCATAAAACCATCATCAACTATACTTTTATTCCTTTTCCACAGCAGTTTTTTCACTGCTGTCCGGATTTGTGTATCACGCTTCCCTGACAATGACTGTAAACTGGCATTAAATAAAATTATTATTATTTAATTCTAACTCGGACTGTCGAGGGAAAATAGGGGACACAAATTATCACCCAAGCGTTTCTTGAAGAGTTGCAGTGACGTCGCCTCCGCGGCTTAATGAAAGGGACCCTTACAGTTCTCCACTACACTCTGCGTGAAAAATTCAGGACGAAGATTCAGTCTGGACATGGCCGGCTGAGCCGGTAGGTGTGTTTGTATACAAGGCGTGTATTTGCGTTTAAAGATCTCAACATTATGAGTAGTCGAGTTCCCTGCGGAATTAAATATGTCATGACGTGGTGAGGCCGCAGATGCTGTCTAAGAAGACTTTTGACGTGACAACAGGGACCGTTAATTCGGTGTTAGTTTTCGACAGTTTTAAATTGCTCAGTCATTTCTACATTGCTGTGAAATCCGGCGAAACCGAGCATCGTCATTTTTGGCAGAAATTATCTGTCATTGCCTTCCTCGACAAGATGAATCAGGCATCTTTCAAGGAGGAAAGGGTAATTGATATCGGCGCATTACGATTGAGAGAGGACAGTCGTTTAGCTGGTGCGTCACTGAAACCCAAGCCAAAACTTCGCAGAAACAAATGCGCACCCTCAATAGCAGACATGTGATTCGGAATCCTACGTATTACAAAATTGTGCTAACGCATTCTCCTCTCCTCATTTTAGGAGATTATTTCCCTAATCAGTTTAAAGGTTTGTTCAGTTACTCATTCCGAAGTCCTGCTTATATTGCCATATATCAACTGATCGAGTATTTAGTTGGTTGATGTTGTGATACGACTAGCGCAGACGTGATTTTGGACGATTAAGAGGTCAAGTGGTTCTGGTGACTAACACGATTTTTAAGTTAACCATATCCAGAGACAGCTGCGAACACATGCTGCCACCCGCTGAGTTCCGGGCATCGATTGTAGCACTCAGAGACGACGGGGAGGCCTTAAGCTTTCGTTTTTATAGCGTGTGTTCTTTGGGCTTTCACAGGATAGTAGATAGGTTCTCATTTGCAGCACAAGGATCGAAACGTTGCTAACGTAAAACGAAACGCATGGAATAGCAAATACGACCGCTAATTTACTACAAAACAAGAAGGAGACGGTCTGGCACGGAGTCACTAAAAAGGCGGTTGGCAAAATACGGTTAATTTACCTAACTGTCTAATAAGACTTGGAGAAATTATAATCGCCAATGAACAGCGACTTTTAAAAAGGGCACAAATAAAAAAATATGCATTAATTGCCTAGCAATATCAAAGTCTGAGAAAAGCTTCACTTATTTTAGAAATTAAACTGCCTCATGGCCAGCAAGCTGCCTCTGGTGTCCGTAGGGAACTGCAGATCCCACTCAGTTTATGCGTTTTTGTGACATATTCAAAGCCTGGCTGTTTACGTCACCGACCAGCCTAGTTTGTTTTTGACATCCATGATCCGGACGCACTCCTTCGGCAGTTTTTGTATTGTTATCTCAGTTATTTAATCTAAATGAGCAGGCAAACGCATACATACATCAGGGTCCTCCGGCAGATTTAATGATTTGATTAGAATAAGAGCATGTATCTGTTGACTTGTAACTTGGTTTAGGTCGGCTTGATGATACGCGTTATTCAGTCGGCCGGCTAGGTCCCGTTTTTTCTGTTAACGTGCTGATAAGGCCGGCTGTGCAGCGACTTTTCAGAACTGAAGAAAGACTTCCTATTCTTGACTGTATTCTTATCTGAAACACTAGTTGTCTTCTTTGCCCAAATGAAGTTTACGCAACCTTTGTGTTCGCCCTGACCTAAATCAAAGAGCAAGACCCTTACCTTATTCTTCTATACTTTCAGGTCGCCGTCTTCAAATAGTACTGTATACCAGCGATACAGCATTTCAAAATTTATGCCAACGCCGGGGTAATATACAAATCCGATGATCCGGTCTTCGAGCTTTTCCGTTTGTTCTTGAAATTCGAAATCCACCTTCTCCGCATTTCTGCAAGTAAAGCAGCTAACCTGGTCGTAGGGCGTCAAGGAGCTGTTACAATTGTTCTGCTGCTAGCACAAGTTCGGACATCTGCGTCGCCAACTGTTTAAAGCTGACGGGTACATGGGAGGGAAGGAAAGTGTGTCCTGGAAAAATCCTTTTACTCTCACAGCCTTCGAACATACGTTTTACAATTCCTAAAAAGACGACTTATTTATTGAGGATTCTGTGCTTTCTAAGGTGCCAAGCGTGGAGACCGTTAAAGAACATTCCAGCCCATGGCGTGCCACTCGTGGATTGACAGTTACGTGCTTGAGAATCCCCTCGTGGAGAATTCTCAATGTTCGACCGGCCATTTATTGGGCCTTACGCGTTAGCGAACGCGAAACACGTGTTCGAGGCTGCAGTACACCCCGGTCACCTGTCTAATTTTACACAAGCGTCTCGCTGTCAGCTTAGCCTGTTCTTCCGTGCGTGGTAAAGCCTTCCTTCTGCCTAAGACCGTGAATCCATATGGTTTGCGCTCTCAAAAGACTAAATTAGTCCATCATCAGAGTGAAATCAAGACTTTGGTTAAAGATCGCATGCCGCACATCATCGTTTTGACAGAACTGGTGGATATGTGAAGGTATTGAAAACACTAAGTATTCAGCAGAATTAATAAATACTTAAAAAGTGAGGAGAGAAACCACAGGAAATGGGTCGCCGTTTTTGTTAACTTAAATTTGCCAGACTTCCAAAAACATGATGCAGCAGTGGAATTGGAATAATATTATGTGTTCATCAAACATACACGGCCACTAACATTCATGACTGCATACCATCCGTAAAATCAGAATGCCGAAACTTACGCCCTTCTCCTGACGGAACTGCACAAAACCCGATGGAACAAGGATGTCCTTAGTGTTGGGGGCTTCACCGCTCCCAGTATAGGCCAACAGCCTTCGAAATTATTGGATACTTCAGAAACATTCCGTCCCACTACGTTTTCTCATTCTCCGGATGGTGTTAATTAGTGCCAAAGTAGCACTGTCGGATTTCTCAGGAATGACTTAATTTGCTGCGGTTGTTGTTTGCTTGGGATGACGCTGTAGTAGGCGAGCAATCCTCATACTTAAAATTCCCCAAGTGTGTATGTCGGGATGGTGCTGCTCCTATGACCGCTTCTACCAATGTGTCGTAGATTAATACTGGATTAGAAGCTTCCGTGACACTGTTCATGCATTCAGCGGAGTATTCAAATCAGTCAGGGTAAGAGGTAAAAGATATCGTCTACCGGCTACTTCTTAAATAGAGAACAAGGAAAAAAGTTAGCAATTAACGATAAACATAAAACGGGGGAAGAAGCTTGAACAACCGAACAGTGAGGATGGCGGACCGTTTCCGACTGTGGCAATGGAGATAATAGGTGCACAGCTTTTTCCTCCTCAGTTGCACTCGTCTTCACGCTCTTATATTCTGCCTTCTCTTCTTTCCTCCCTCATCTAAACAACTTCCTGCTGTTACAACGTCAAGAGGTGTTAGATAATCACCGGTCAGTTGCAACAACCTGCGACATCCTAGCCGCATGGGGGAAGGGCTCAGCTTCTTCCTCCATACGACAGTCCGTATACGCTTCCTTGGTAACCCCACTAGGTCGCAAGTCTCTCTGGTTGAAAGTATGTAAGTTAATGTGAAGCGAACTCCTTGCCTCGAAGCGCAAGCACACGTAAAGTAAGATAAATCGGTGGTAAGAAATAACTATTTCTGTTCCGTTTTCTCCACAACTGTCATCTACACGTTCTCCTCGCCGAAGCATTCGCAACCTTCCAACGCGGTAACTAAAACCAAGTCCGAAAAACAAATAAACCAAAAAAGAACGAGATTGATATGGGCACATTTAAACAACAGAGCCGGGTGCCCTTCTGCAAACCAAAAAATAACGTTGGCGGCGGTTGTGGTTATCTAAAAGGGGTGTCGCGGTTGTCGCCGCTCATGCGATGAGACTGAACACTAACGCACTAGCCTTGCTCGGTTCAGCCTTGCTCTCTGGCATTGTTGGGCCGTGGTAGTACAATATTTTATCCACCGTAATGTTATTTAGGCTTTGCAAGCATTTGTTCGCTCTGATTATATTCGCCTTTTATTGGCGCGCGCTTGAGTTCACAGTCCCGTACGAGTTTTTCGTCGAATTAATTACTTTTAGTGTTTCCATCGCATTTTTCTGTTACCTGGCCTACGTCCAATACAACTGTTTAGTTTATGCGCCCTCTTCTCCAGGGTATTTCGCATAATCTAATTCATTTTCAGCGGTCCACCGTTCACACTTTATGTTTTCTCCGTGATTGCGTTTTTGACCGCTTTCGGTTTGCGAAGCATTAGTTCGAAAAAGTTTAGGGAGTCCTTGGGTACGTCATAATTAATTCTGTTTCTATCCCGGACGCATATACTTTAGGTTGCATCAGTTTCCGTGTATGCTGCATACCACTGTTCACGTACGCCTTATGTTTCTGTTTTGGGAAGTCCTTTCAGCCCTACCTGATGCTATGCGTTGGGCAAGTTTGCGCTCTCCATTATTCTTTAGTTTTCTCATTCTTCGAGCTAGTACTGGCCTGGCCAAATTATCTGACCTTTCCCGAGTGTCGATGAATACCTTCAGTGTCTTAATGCCAATTTTCATTATCGTCTTTATTTGGCGGGAGAAGTACCGCACCGACTGCTTGACTTTCGTGAGTTTAACCCTTTGTAACTCTTTCTGCTTTCTGATCTTTCGTTTTATTTTTCCACCATATATTCATTTGCTTGGTCCCGTGTCGGCCGACTCCTCTACTGCTTTTTTGAGCTTATGTCTTTCGGAGCGACCATATATGCTAGTTCATCAAGTACTTGTACTTGCCACGGCTGCGATCATGCCTGATCTAGTCGTTCTCGATGATGTCCCGAACTGCGCCTCTCCACATGTGACGATCCGCGGCAGCAGATCTGGACAGTTAAGTCCATTCTCTTTGCCAACTACGGGGACCTAATACCGAACGTTCGAGAACCACTTCCATATCTTGACGACCTGTGTAAAGCCACGTTTAAAGTTGGTCCACGCTTCGGTGCCTTCAATGGGGTAACGGGGCCTGATCGGGAACAGTAACATTGGGCTCCTGAGGTGGACGTTGGAGAACGTGCCTAAACCACCTCAGTCGTCTGTCTTGGATGTCCTGGGTAATCCTTGCGATGTTGTCTCAGTGGGTGCGCACTGCCTCGTGTGAGACAGCGTCTGTGTACTTCGCTTAAAGAATGTTCACCAAGCAGTGATGGTCGAGTACCTCTAGTTTTCGCTCATCCTCCACGCGCACAGCCCGAAATTCACAGCCATAGCAAAGGACAGTCCGCACGACACACTCGAATCTTAATGGCGATGGCGATGTTGCGTCGGATCCATGGGAATTTTCTAACGTTTGAGAAAACCCGGCGGGCAGCAGCAAATCGGGAGACAGCTCCGTCTTTTCTCAGTTTATTCGGCAGCAGCCTAGCCCCGAGATATTTAAAGCGGTCTACCTCTCTAAGTTGACAGCCATAAATCTCGAGAGGTGCTTCCTGGTCAGGGATACAGTTTGAGAACACTGGTCTTCCCAGCGTTTATGGATAAACCGACCGATTTGGCAACCCCGTTCACCCCGTAACACCATAGGCTGCGGATCACGAAAACTCGAAGCTAGTCGACCGATATTATTGGCATAGTCGAGATTAGTCAGCCGGTGTCCGGGTGCAAACTCGACACCGTCATCTTTGTGTGACGTAGTCGAACAGAACGGGCGACAAGATACAACCCTTTCGAACGGCAGACCGAATACCAAACGGTTGGGAAAGATTGTTATAAACCGAAAATCGCGCACTGGTGGAGCGGTAATAGGCCTTGATCATGACGATAATTTTTGGCGGTACACCGTCTAGTGCCGTTTTCCGCAACAGGGACTCACGATGGACGGAATCCAACGCCGTGGTTAAGTCAACAAAACAGACGGCGGTCGGTTGTTGGCAGCTATGGCTGAATTCAAGAATACCCCTCAATGTGAATATCCAGTCCGCACATCCACGTCCAGCACGGAATCCGACTTGGTTGGGCCTCGCCCTAGAGTCACTCTTCGCCCGGAATCGCCTGAGCTGGACAGTAGCGAAGATCCGCGCAGCAAGGTCAATGGGGCGTATGCCGCAGTAGTTCTCGCGTGTCGTATTAGCTCTCTTCTTGAGGATGGATACAACGATGGCCTAGCCGCAATCATCGGGAGCAACCTCGTCTCTCCACGCATGTTCAATCGCCTCATGGAGCCAGGGCGCCAGTGTCGACACAAGATTGTAGATTTCAATGTGTGTACCGTCCTCCCGGGTGCCTTGTTGTTGCGTAGTCCTTTTATTGCATCGGCAACTTCTCCTTCGAAAGTGGGGTCGCATGACATTGCGTAGATTGGAGAGGTAGGTGACTCCGCCGCAGAGGAGAGCATGAGCGTAGTAGGTTGGATATCGAAGTTGAGATGGTGCCCGAATTGCTCACGCCGACGCTCGACCTTGGCCGAGTTGTCAGCAACGAAGCCACCATTCACTTCGCGAACATTCACTCACTGTAGAGAACTCTCCGCTAGCATGGTGGATAAGTTGGTAGAGTCTTCTAGTTTCACCAACGTTCGAGGTCTGCTCTATGAAGATCGTCATTTCAGCCCAATATTTCTTCCAGTAGTCCCTAGCCGACTTTGCTGTCATTTTCCGGAGTTCGTGGAGGGAAGCATCGTTGTAAAACCTGGTCCGAGTCGTCTGGGCAGACAACTACTGATCCAGTCATTGTGGCACCACTGAGTGATTCCATTTACTTTCCCTACTGTCCCATAGACTGATGACTTCAGAGATGACTACCGGTTACTACATTCTTTGACTGAGGTCGTAAAACGAGACCATATTTCCGTGCTCAGGGTCTCAGTAATGTTGGGTTGTCGAAGTTTTACGGCACCAAGTTGTCTCGCACGTGGCATTTTGGGCTCAGATGAGAGGTGGACTTTGAAACATGTACGAACGAGGGCATGGTTTGACCCCTGAGCGTTACCAATCTCAGCACCGCGCATCGATCTGCTATCGTAAACCCATCTGCAGAACCTTCTGCTGACTAAAATCTTGCCAATATGACCGGCTGTATGGCCATCGTTTAAATCCCAGGTTAGCAAATGTTTCTTTCAATGCTGGAAGCACATGTTGGTGACAAACAGTCGGTTCTGCTCGGTAAAGTTCAGCGACCGCTCGTCATTGTTGCAAAAATTTTCATTGAAAAATTCAAAAGACAATTTGGCTAACATACGTCTGTTTCGGATAAATTCACTTCAGGCCTGTACATTTATACTGCAATTGGAATGATGATTAAAAAGACGCGGGCAAGTAGATAGTGATGCCTGAGCTCGGGTTTGGGAGGAGCGAGAGTGAAACACCAAAATTCCACTCAGCACCAGGGGGGCCGAGAGAGGAAATTGCTTGTTTGGTGGCTTTGGTCCATGACAACTATAGGACCTGTATGAAGTTCTGCTGTGCGCACGGGACCGGTCTGCGTAACTTGATTGCATCCGCCTCTGCCGTAGCCAACAGACGCTGCCCAAGTAATTTTGGGTAGTTTTACGGAACCTTGTAAATCACTCGGAAGGCCTGTTCGGCATCTACACGATGGTCTGTGCCCGCTATGTGCGCGAAGATAGAGCTGCTAATGTTCTTTATTTGGCCATTTCCTACTAATTCTGGCAGGTATTCTCTTATTCTTTTGTACAACCGCTAACTTGTACGACCCACATATTCTGTCCCACAGGAGCAGGTGAAGGAGTAAACCCTTTTATTATTTAAATAGTAATATAAAAATACAGGTCTCAAGAGAATTTATCGAAAACAGAGGTATGCTCACCAAATCGTCTTTCGAAACTGAATGTTATTTATTAGGTCGCATGCATTTGCAGGATCCCCCTTTTGATTGGCACGCGTGCGTTGGCACCATACTAGCGCAAGGACGAGATCCATCGTGACGGAAAACAGTTTTTGACAGCTCGTGGAATCAGTTCTTCAGCCAGACAGCACTTCAGAGAGTCATCGGCCTTCTTACACGCTTCTCCTTAGAGTATGGAAGCTTCTTTCATCAAACTCAAAAGGCCTCTTGAGTAACTAAACTCTAATTATCTTTTGCCTTTCGAAATGCCTGTGGGGGCCTTTGCGCTTCGAGTCAAGAAGATAAATAAAGCACGATTTAACGACAACGACATTATAAAGTCATCAGTCCGAAATTTTGGCCGGTCTGGCGCTTATCTTTTGCTGACGGAGATCGCGTTTGGCTACATTGTCGTCACTTCAGAACCTTCAGACACGGTTTATAAGCTGTACTAGTTATGCTGGGCAGTTTCAATGTAGGAAACTCGTGTATACTTCCGCCTGTATATCTTTTTTGCCCGGATTGGTAAATGAAAAGCAACTTCTCATCATAGATTGGCTGAATTAATTGCCTTACATTTTGATGCACTTGCGTCGCATGTCTTACCCAGAGAATGAAATTTTTATGCAGAACCACTGTTCTCACCTACTCATCCATCACAATACAACATTTTAGCCTTGCCTCCATTCTAATTACAGCTACTAGGTAAGAAATGGACGTTTTTAAAAATAAGGAAAGACCTTTCGAAAGTGACAGATAGTAGGATTTTGTATGATTGACCGTCGTCAGTAGCCGCATACTTACTTTCTCTTGTTCGATACACTCTCGTATATTGCTTGAATGATTTAGACGACCTGTCCCTCTTAATTTAATCAAACGCTTTTTACATCCAGGTGGAGTTGTCAAACCTTATTTCACTTCAATCTGTCTTCTGCCACAATCTGCTTCAAAATGGGCCGTCGTGTAAGTTTTTGCTTTCTACCTAATTTTCTCCCCACTATATGACATCTTTGAACGATCTCTTAAGATTTACAGTAACCTCAGAATTGTTAGCTTCCCCAGCGAAACTCCGATAAACTCATAATAAAAAGCGCCACCAACAGTGTGTTGTTAGGTAGGTTGTCTGGGTCTCTAACTCGTGTATGCGAAATGCGGAACCTTTATAGTGGGTCTGGGCCCGTCATCGTGACCTTGTGGTTTGCCTTTTTTACTCCTATGTTAACCTTTAAATTGCCTCCAGTCATGCCTACTGTCACTGCACCACACTTTACAATTAACCGGCATTAGGTAATTTTGAATTGGTTACATTTTTTACACAGCCAAGAAAACAGTTTTACCGTATTGTCTATCGATCCTCGCCTTTGCCACAGCAAGCATCATGTTGCTGGCCCTCCGAACAAGCATCTTCGTCTACCTTTCTCGAAATACTGTTCTGACTGTACTCGCCCTTTTCGAGATTGTGCTCTTCCTATCTTTCGGCTATGCACTAGCCAATTCGCCGTCAAAGGATAACGGACTCTCCGTAAGTCATTAAAAAACACGTATAACTTTTTAATTTTCAGCTGCTCATTGCAGAACAAATCTCCCCGTTTGGTCGGTGATCATCCGATGCAAACATCTCTAAATTCGTCTTAAGTAGGAAAGCAGTGGGTTGTTTCCACCGCTCACTTCGGACAGATGTGACATTTTGAGCCAACTTTTGGATTTAACTTTCCATGAGGATTGGCAAATTGTGTTTCATTTCTGTCTTCTGCCCGCCTTAGTCGTGCACCTGATGTTCGACTCCTGACGTGACTGATTAATCTGTACTTAGCCTCTCACGACCGCACTGTCCAGACGGTTTCGAAACCTGCATCCGGACTTTTTGCACAAGCAGGATTTACAACTACCAGCAAAAGCACTTCGCATAACTTTAGATAAGACTACCTTTTCTGGCGTTCACGCATTATGATCGCATGTCTTCGGTGGCCTTGGGTCAGTACTCTGAATTGCTGCGTACCAGAAGTGTTTTCATCAAAGAGGGCAGGCGCTATTTGGCCTACATCTGAACCAAATTCCTAAACTCGGTTTCCTAAAACAAATGCTCAGTCGTACAGCTATTGGGCACCAGGAGTCATTGCTCTGATCTGCATACAAGTTAAACTAATCTACTCCAAAATGTCAGCCCCTTGGTCGTCCACGAGAGAAAAAAAGGTTAGGATTAGAAAGAGCGCACCGAAGACGGCAAAAAACAATAATAGGTGCTTTGAGCTTACAGCCGTCGTCCACGTCATGTTTCCCCGTAGCTGCTTGCGGGCAGCGTTCTGTTGGACACTTAACTTCACAGATTAGGCCTAGTCACAGAACGGAGAAAGTCAGTGCGATAATGTTTTCTATAACACGGGTAGTGGGCCAATCGAAGTAATCAGGAGACAGATGCTGTAGCCCTTTGGTCTACTTTTTGGTTGTTCTCCATATAATGCGCCCCTTCTTTCCTTTTCGTGCAACGATGTACCTAGTGCACAACGCTTAGTCTCGCTTCCAGCGTGGTCATCACTCTGATTCTTGGTTGGCGTCAACTCTCCAACAGACTGGGGTGAGCCAGCATCCTCTTATTTGAACTTTTTTCTCAAAGCATTTTTCCCTCGCCAGAGCCATGGAACCATCTGCTCCACCGCATATCACACTTCCTTCAAGTAGGCCTTTGGGTCTTCCCTTTCGTAGCGCTTGCTGCGAGTTGTTGTTTCGCAGGTCAGATGTTAGTGTCGAGCCGTTTCTGTTGCGTTATAGTTGGGAATGCGACAGGCACCCTCTATCTTCTGTGACCATATCAGGTGGACTAAGGTACTGCATGTAGCTTGCTTAGGACTCATCAATGACGTTTTACGTTCACAGTTGACGTAATACGAACAGAATATTTGTACTCTTAACCCCGATTGGAGAACGCTGTTGCGAAGTTGCCGCCCGCCTCGCTTGTCTCCCGTCCAACAAATCCGCGTGACCGAATCTCAAAATCAGGATTCAGCAGCAAGGGCAGAAGGAGATTGTATTGACGTATTCTATAGCGCATATAAGGCAGAAAAGTAGCATTTGAGAATGTCAGGGGCTGGACTGAAATCCGACCAGTAAGATAGTGCCCTTGGGTAGCCAATATGTCGGTTGGACTTCTGACTCATCTCACCGGTTGGACAAACCTCTGGCCCTGTCGGGAGCTGGCGCGACAAACGATCTGGCTTTAAGGAGCTGCTCTAATTACCCTAATCGGTTTTTGCCCACCAACGAAATCGGTTGCCTCTATGTGATCGCTATGTTGGATACAGCTGGTCGCCAAGCGGAGCCCGATTTGAATGACAGCCCCGTGCGAGTGACCAATCTAAGTGACTACCCCTCTGTGGACAAGTCATAGTTTCTGCAGCACATACACACACAAGGGATCCAATCTCACAATCCTCTGCGTGTACCAACAGAGCTACTCTCGAAATGGTACGGAAATCAGTTGATTCTGGCTCTAGTTTTGCGCCCTAACGAAGAGGCTCAAACGATGCCGTATAGAAGTGATCTTCTTCGATCTGACCTTATTTGTATGGGAGAATACGAACATTTTGTTCTGCCTACGGCCCTGGTTTAGAATCGGCGCAGATGGTTGCGCTGTGACGAGCAATAAATAATCGAGAAATATCATTAAGAAGGCAACGTATATGACTGACTACTTCATTCTTCATAGCCGGCGTCAGCCAGTTATGCTCAAACTCCAGGTCTCAAAGACCTGCAATTTAAACCCAGCTCAAATCGGTCATCAAACTTAACTTCTGTCCAGTTCATCCACGGACCCACGTTTCATCGCTCTTGGCTGCGGACGGCCATTGCAATCTACTTCGTGTTTGTCAGTTTTTTGCCGAATAGGCCGTGTACATGGTACTTAGTGCCCAAAGTGGCTCCCAATAGCAGTCGCAGTTTTTATAACACACGAGACAGATGCCCATTTCATATTTTCCTCTACTTTTAAAGATCGCTTCCATTGAAACCGTCTCGAATTCCTTGGTTGATGGTTCTCTCAGCCATTAGTTGTCTGGCTGCCTTGGCTGCTCTGTCGTTTGTGCAAACTAAGAGGAAGACGTACTTCAGTCTAGCCGTCGGTCTTCTTTTTGCGTGTATGTTCTATCCTTTTTTCGCCCCTTTATACGCTACTTTTCTGTAATGACTGCAACCTGCTTTAACTGAGACCCGTCAGGCGCCCCTTCTTAGACGGGGCCGTACGGAACACCAAGACTATGATTTAAGTACTTTGTGATAGGTATCGTCTGGTTCCAGTGTTGGCACCCAATGGAGACCTTCCACGAAGACGGATTTTCAATGAAATTATCCCTGTAGCTGATAGCTGTTTGATTTGAAAGTTTTCTCTTCCTCCATTAGTGAGAAAATGACGATGCTCTTTTAAACTGCACACCCCTCTAGCTGGCATACAGTATGTGGACTATCTCATGAAATGTTAATTGAATTTCTGAAGTGCGTTTTTGGTTAGAAGGGAGCGCTTAGGTTGGGTTGCCATACTGATACTCGTACAGCATAATCCCGAGACAGGGTTCCAGCTTTCGAATGTGCCTTCTTGCGGCTGTCTGAAAAAATCACACTTGGTGAATAGTTAGCATTTTTACTGTTGCTTTTCGACGCCCTTGTTAATTCAAACACATTTTATAGAAAACATCCAGAAAATACCCTTTTTATACTAACTTGGCAGTAAAGTACGTTTTCGGAGATTTTGCTCGTATAAGTGTTAAGTTTTTTCCAATTCCTGATCAATTTTGAACCCGACCTGCCGTCGCACCTGCTGCACGTTTTCCATGTAAGGAAAATCATACATTCATCTATGCTATTAAGAAGATGTCAAATGCGTCTCATAAGATTTTGCAGCGGAGGTGAACCACGTTATGTACTTCATAAGAGACATCTGATAAACGGACAGGTACGATGCCATTTCAATGGAAGTTTCAGGGTCTTGAAAAATCGCATATTTGCAGACTTTTTAACCCCTAAGCTATCCTCTCTTGGAGGTTAACATTTGAAAAAAATGCAGTTTACTACGAAATGAGCTCAAGAAGGAATACTTTTTCGACTGTTCCAAAAAAATTGTCTCAGTTTACAATAACATCGACAATCAGTGGGGAAAAATTCATACTACCTAAGTAGCAACTTTTTTCCCGAGTGTGGTTTTTGCAGGCGACTGGAGGAAAGCTCTTCCGGAAGCTGAGATCCTCGCATGATTAAAATATCCGGAAACTGTGGTGCTCGATGGTCAGTATTACAAATCCACCGAAGTAATCCCCTTTAACAGAAATCATACTTCAGAATTTTGGTCACTGATTCATGGGATTCACCGTTTACCGCACTTAAATGACCCCAACCACGGTCAGGCATAGCCTCTGCACTAGTATTAAACTGGGACCCATCCTTTTTCTATTGAAATATCATCGGGCAAGCAGAAAGTGGGTTTACTTACCTAACAAGCTAATGTGTGGTGTACAGTTCACTGGGCCAAGGACGAATTTCTTTGTTTCGGCGTAAAACAAATAACCGACGCAAGGGCTTATGCCAAGAGGTAGAAAGAAAGGTACTGTTTGGAAGTACTTTTGATTTTGGCGGCTGTCTGTCAACCCTCTGAATTTGACAATTTTCATTTCGAGTAGGTTGTTAGAATCTAACCTTTTCTGTCACTCAAATTCATGCTTATAGACTAAAGTCATATGTCCGCTTTCTGAGCCGCCAATCTCAATGGCCTGAGCTCTTTTTCTGCTGCTACCGCCCTCTTAGGTACCCATCTCACGGACGTCATTCTCTATTACGCCCTAATCTCCCCGCCAGTCGCCAGCCTCTGTCATTCTGGCGCGTCAGTGCTTCTGGCCTACATGTGAGTTTGGTCTGGTCCACCCTGCAACCTTACTCCAGTCTTCCTCCTCATTTGAGTTTGCGGCAAAAGCCCGCTGCCCAAGTAAAAGTAGGGAAAATTTGCCATCTTGAGTCCCGCAACCCACTAGGGCAATTAAAAGATCATATTTGTACATCGTCCTCTATTGCTTACTTTGTGCGGCTGTGATCACGCCTCGATGATGTCACGTACATCTCCACGCGTGACAATTTGCGGCAACAAATCCAGACAGTTGGACACCTTCTCATCTCTAGCTACGGAGACCGAATATCGAGGGTCTAAGAATCACTTCCATGTCGAGTCAGCTCTTGGGTTGACCTCACCTTTGACGTCTCCAGGCGAGCAGCGGCACAGGATCGAGGGCAGTATAACTACACTCGTGAGTTGGACGACGGAGAATGTGCCCAGACCACCTGAGTCGTCTTGCTTGGATGGTCTGAGATATCCTTATGATATTGTCGCAGCGAGTGCGGACCGGAGGCGAAGTCGGTGTACGTCACTCGAAGGATGGTTCTCAGGCAGCGGTGGTCTAATACCTCAAGTCTCCGCTCATCCTCCATGCGCAAAGCACAGCACTCACAACCGTGGAGGACTGACCGAACAGATGCGTGGATGTTCGTGGCGATGGAGGTGCCGCGTTGGGTTCATGGGCATTATCTATGGAAACCCCTGCAAGCAGCACCGATTCGGGAGACAATGCCGTCCTTACTCTGTCCATTAGGCAGTAGCCTCGCCCCAAGGTATTTGAAACTGCCCATTTCTTCAAACTGATAGTCATCAATCCCGACGGCTACCTACTCTTGATCAGGGATGCTGCTCAAAAACAATTTAGTCTTCCCAGTGGTTATGTATAAGCCAACCGAAGTAGCGGCTTCATTCAGTCCTGACACCACAGACTATACGGTGAGTTACAGATCTCATGAAATGTTGGCTTAAATTCTGAAATGCGTTTTCGATTAGAAAGGATTACTTGGGCGCGGCTGTAATACTGATTATTTTATGGCGGTTGATGCATAACCACCATGTTCTTCGTGTTGATGACTAGAATGAAATTGTCGTAGGCGGCGATGAGGTCCATGCTCCTTTGCACGTCCCCTTCGGAGATGGCGTTGAGAGCGTAGTCGTCGGCGAAGAGAAGTTCATGGACGGTGGTTGCGGATGCCTCGACCGGAAGTGCATCCGCCGCTGGTTGAAAAGTTGATTGTCCGTCCTGTAGGCGACACGAGTCTTGGGCGTTTGTCAAGGTAGGCGTCCATTATCATAGCAGCGAACATGAGATTGAAGAGAGTAAGCGCGAGGCTGCAGCCCTGCTTTACTCCGTTGGTCACTGCGAATGCCTCTGAGACAGTCCGTCACGCCATCGTGGAGCTGACGCACCATCTAAGTTAATCGCTCGGGATCGTCGAATTGGTAACAATTGGGAGATGGCACCTAAAAAAATCCGCCCAACCAAAGCACCCTGTCTTACGGGACAGGTGGTAATAGGGGTTTTACAGGTGGGGCCTTCGATTGTGTGGATAAATATAAATAATACTAAGAAGTTTTTTCAGAAATGACTTTTCCAACGATAAAGTTTAACCTCGTCACTATATGGCAACAAAAATGTGCGCGGTTTCGGATTTACTTGAAGAGGCAGATAATATGAAGTCGATCCAGCCCGTATTCCCTGCTTAATTGCTTTTTTAAATAGGGGTTTGAAAGCGGAATGCAGTTGGCTAAAGGAAACGTTCTACGTTGTGCTGTTCATGACCCTATGCCTTCATATCCTCGCTTTCAAAACTGCACGCTCAATAAACACAGAGGACGTGATTGAAAACATCGCCGCACTTGACCCCGACGAGTGTTGTCATTTTGTGAAATTGCTTAGCTGATGACACCGTCTGTCTAGGATTGTATGCTTTTAAAGTTTTCCGGCCCTCAGTAAAAGACCCTTATTTTATTCCTTTCATCAGCCTGTGGACGAACACTCATGCAGTCCTCCGGCATATTCTCATCGGTAACGGAATTTTTTGGGTGCCATCTCCCAATTGTTACGGTCGAATTTCTGCATGGTTTTCCACAGTCCTTCGCGATTCACCGTGTCGAAGGCTTTCGTCAGATCCACGAAGGTAGAGTGGAGGTGGGTCCGCATCTCCTGACACTTCTCCTGAAGTTAACGGGCGCGAAGATCATGTCGGTGGTTCTGCGATGACGGCGGAAGCCGCATTGGCATTTTGGCAGAGGACCCTGTTCCACAGGGTTGTTCAAGCGTTGAGAATGATGCCAGCGAAGATTTTCCCGACGATTTTGAGCAGGGAGATGTCTCGGTGGTTGTCGCAGACTTGGTGGTCCTCTTTCCGCTTATATAGGTGGACGATTGTGGCGTCCTTGAAATCCTGCGGGACTTGAAAGTTTCCTGTAGAGAGAGCGGGAGGTCAAGGCCGGCGTTGGTTTCCATTTAAGGCAGATGGTCGATGGCGGCGTCGGAGATGTTGGTGGGACGGTTGGGGACGCCTCTGAAGTTCTCGGCCCTTCGCTGTAGAAGTTGTGCCTTCTTGATGAGTAGGGTGCTTCCGGCGGCGTTGAGAAGAGGAGCGGTGCCTTCGGCTGTGGGATCGTAGATCACCTTGATCGCGGAGAAGAAGTTCTTTCATTCGTTGCGGTCCGCGTATCCCTGGATCTCCCCGGCCTTCCGGGCCGTCCGAACGTCATGCATCTCCCGCAGCCGCTGTTGGACAAGGAGACGACTACGGTAGAAGGCTGCTTTGTTGCCGTTGGTGCGGGGGATGTGGACTTTGTGCAGGTGGTTCTTCTTGGTGAATAAGTTGCTGACGGCGGCGTCATTGTCGTCGAACCAGTGGTTGAAGCCTGGGAATGGGAAGGGAGAGTGAGGTCGACGACTCTGCGCGTATTCCTCTTTATAAAAAATCTGACTCGTGTGTATCTATCATGGTGCGCTAAAAGCGGTGGCTTCGAAGGTTGCTGACTTACGGGGTAACTTGGACCTCACAGTCGGCCCAGTGTTGTGTGCTTGTGTGGAGCGGCCGACTGGTTGGTCTAGAAGTCAGGCTGCAATAGCTCCTTCTTAATGCGGCCTTTATGGCACTCCCACTCCGTTGGATCCGAGCCAGGTGTGACGGCACGAATTCGGCTGCGTCAGCCCCCATTTGTTGTTGGTTAAAATCCTGACCATATGCTGTGTGGACCGCGGGTGTGGGGTGGATCGCCATCCACCTGTGCCCTCTCCCGCTTTCGACCTTCTTGACTCTGTCTTGACACCGGGTCCAGATGGGGAGGAATAAAGAGTGCGGTAGATTCTGCGCAAACCTACATTCACTGTAAGCTAACTCACGCGCAAGTCACCGTGTCTGCTTCACCTTGATGTGGAGCACAAGGTGGACATCGTCGGATGGACGTCGAACTGCCATTCTCCAGACCCGAGAGCCTGTTTATTTCGCAGTTAACCTTTGTTGTAGGTCGTTCCACTATTGGTCACCTGTGGGCGCGGCGGATAGCCAACAGCTAGGCTAACGGGTAACCTGTTTTCCCGGGTCTCCAACTACCTGCACGACACGACACCAATGATCTTATGTCACCGTTGAGGTCGTATCATATTAGGTGGAGCAGATGGGTTGGCTAATGCTGGCAAGAAAGCCGATAGCTAGTCTCACTCGGTGTTATCGGTAACACTTCATAACTATTGCCTTTGAAGCCGTTGATGCACTGGACAGTTTTCCCGTCCTCATGCTCTGTGGCATTCTCACGGACTTGAGATCCAAGCCGCCCTTCAAATAAAGACGTTGCCACATCATATCTTACCACAATTTCACTTGCAGGAGACAATAGACAGGCGTTTATCTCCATTACAGTCTCCCATACCATTTACAAGAATACTAATATTTTATCACTTCGTGCATTCGCCGTGATATTACAAATTCTTACTCTACAGACTACATCATGGGTTGGTAAGGACGACAAACATGAGGCTTTCCTGGCCGATAGCCACCTTCGGTCTCCTTGTCCCGGCCCTCACTAAGGCCCTCTTCGTCTGCGTGGATTTGATTATTGCAACATCACAGGCGTCTCCATGGCTGGAGCAGCTGCGCACGGCAACGGCCACCAGCAACTCCCATTTCGCGGTGTTGCTGCCGCGGCTGTTGCTGTCCTCTTCTTCTCCGCGCCGGATGCCTGCCGCGACCGAGGTCGTCGGCTGTCTGATGCTCTTCGCTGGCTTGTTGGGCGCCTTCAGGGTGTTTTTGCATGCGACTTCCTTGACCGTGAGGCCACTGCCCTCTGCCCTAAGAGGCAGTCCAGAGGTAGCGCACATGCACTGACTGCCAGGTTGCCGTTTTAGCGTCTTTTGGCACGCTTTAATAAATAAGTTTGGCAGGGACGGGTGTGGTGTATGCCCCACATGATTTTTTGTTCCAGTGAAGTACTCCTGTTACGACGTTCGTCATGACTGATTCTGCCAGCCGCATGCTTTAAATTAATCGCGCGCATCATTGCGACGACAGATGTCTGAAGGAGGCTTAACTGGTTGCGTGCCAGCCACAGGAATCTCACGCCGCCGACACAAGATTCGGTCTAGATCCGTTCTAGTTGGATTTATCCATGTCCCTCGAATATGTCCTAGCCGCCGTCATCAGGCAGCGTCCAGACCGGATGATAGAAAATTCCGACCCCTTTGCCGTCAGATCCGCCGGGAACTTGGCCAAATCAGTCACACCGAACTGAGAGAGCGCAGTTTGTCGATCACGTTTCCAACTGACTGTTGTGCAGTCGCTCGTCGGGAACGTGATCGGACGGACCATCTGAGTGTGGGCCCTTAAGAAGAGAAGGGACACTTTCTTGTATCGGATGCTTCCTGTGCTCATGGATACTCCTTCACATTCTTCTAGAGAAATTTTTATAACTAAGTCCTTGTATATTCTCTGCTGGCCTTCGGACTGATTTCAGCGATAGGACTGTAAGCCAACGAGTCATGCTCCTCCTTATACCCGATGTTCAATTCTATCCTTATCTTCTCCGTTTGGCAGAAAGATCGACCTATCCTGCCGGAAGTTATTAACTACCGGAAGAATTATGCTGTCTACCATGACCTGGGAGGTATCTCCAACAGCGAAACCCACGGCCAACGTGTTTAGTTTGGAGGAATTATTTTTCCAGCCCATCTCGGCTGCCTTCTGTGAGCAAAAACAGCGAGCAGCGCCTCCGCAGAGTTCGCCTGCTCTGCAACGTCATCAGCTTAGTCTAGATCGGTACTGCACAGACCGTGAACTACTGTAACACCAGGGTAGCTCGTCAACGCTTTCCGAGCAATCCTATTTGTCCTGTAATTAAAAACATTTTATAAGAGACTTGGGCCCTGATGAACGCCGCAGGTAAAAACTAGTATCTTCTGTGACAATTTAGAAAATTGGCTTCAATTCGAAGTCCTTTTTTTCAGCTCAAGGCGTCTCAGAGTTAGCTATCGCCTATGACAGTTTGGAGCAAGGCTTGGCAGTAGCATGATCCTTAAGATTGTCAGCACCTTACTTCTTTGCGGGTCATGCTGCTTCGGAAACAGGTATTCTAATCCGTAGCTGATCCCTCGCAAGTGTGATCAGAGCCATTTCCGCCACAATGCGCAGCGCGCGAGCCTGTAAATGACAAGAAAGCCATCTTTTCGGCTTCGAGTTTGAACATCATTGGAGGGCCAGGTGGCTAGATTGTTCCGGTCGTGCCTTCAGTAGGTGCGCGCATCAATCAGACGGTTCACAGCCGTGGCATTGACAACCATTTCAGGATTGGGCCAGCAGTTTTCAACTGACTTGTCATTTAGATGTCTCACACTGTCCCTGTTTGCCATTGTGTTCGACCGTACATAGGTAGGCAACTGACTGATATCAGTACCCCGTCCCGCATATAACTAGATCGAAGAAAACACTTGCCGGTTTACAGTACGCGGAATTTATTCTTGCTCGTTTTTTATCCACTCAAAATGTTCGAGCAGTTTCTCCACATGAATAGTCCTCAGATCACACACACTCGACGACACAACAGTGTGATCCTCGCAAGCGACGTCAACTGCTGGTCAACGAAAAGAGCCTAGCAGCCCTGACTTGCGCTGAAATTAGTTCATACTGTGGCAGACTTGAGCAGCAGCTACCGCATTACCTCTTTCGTCCATCACAGTGCTCTGACACAGAGGGAGAGCCAACACACCTCGATGTGCTTGTGGACCCAATGGCCGACAAGACCGAACACCCACTCTGTGCGTACCGCACACTGCCTGGCAGCCGTTTCATGTGTCAGAACACGCCACAGGAAGTACTTCCCACTTACAGAAGATGCCCATGTTCTAAAATGCCACGTTTTACCCACCATCTTGACCATGAAAGTGCAGCTGGCGTGTTTGCCGTAGGAGGGAGGCGTCCTGTCCGCGCTTGTTGTGAACTAGGTTCATGTGTAGCCTAGAGTTGTGATAATGGGGCCTGACCTGTATTGTCTTACCGAAGAGTTTCAAGTTGGCGCACATGACCCGTATGACGACCAAACGTTCTAAGGCAGTTTGGGCAGGAGAAGAGTCTGACGGATATATGTCGTGATTCCGTCACTGGTTTGTGGTCTCAGTGCGACAGATTCGCAAGTGACCGATCAGGCCGATGCGTTGTTTGATAGTGCGATCACAACGGGCAGTGGTTGGAGTTAGTTTCATATTGATAGTTTTAAGTTAATCGGGATATTTTGGCGGTTCCAGACGGAATGTTGTAGACGACCGAAGGCCTGCCTGGCCTTGGAGGTCTGATTTACGATTTAATTGTCGATCGAGGCGTTTTATTAGGATTCTTCTCCCCAGGTACGTGAAACTGTCCACAGGCGTGAGACCAGTTCCGTTGATATTGATAGAGGTTTCGCTGTAATCAGCACTTGGTGGCGTTCGGTGCATGATCGACGTCTTAAAAACCTCAAAATTATACGCATACATGCGTCATTCTGCTTGTGGTATTATGCATGCACTGCCTGCCGTCCTTTTCCCTTAATTCTTGCATACATTCTCACGCGTATAAATGCTTCATCCCAACCGCTTCCTACACAGGCTCGCATATGGATGGGATTAGTGCTCACATTTCTCTGGTTCTACCTGGCTACAAGACTCAGCGGGATCATTCAGGTGGTGTGGATGTTGAAACTTGGACGTCCTCTGGGTATGCCTTCACTAAGTAAGCTTGAACATCCCCACCCTTCCCCCTTGTTTTTTTCACGTCCTCTAACCTGTCTCTATCTCGTTTAAAATCCTGGTCAGTTGTACCTGGTGGACTTGCGGTTGTAGCGGCACGCCAAGGTGTGGGCTTTCACCGTGCCAGCCATCCGCGCCCTCTTCCGTCTCCGATCTTCTTGACTCTGTCCATGACAGGGACCCAGGTCGGGGAAGGGAGTGCGGTAGGCGCCGCGCAAGTCCACTATCATTATAAACGAACTCACGCGCAAGTCACCGTCCGTGCTCCCAGCCTGAAATGGTGCACACGGTGGACATTGTCATCACGACGGTCAATTTGTCGTTAGGATCTAGTCTTTCAATCCTTACCCCTTTCCTGCCGCCCCTTTTGACTAATAGTAATTGCGTATTTTTTGCTCAAGCGTTTAGCGCGCTAAGTGATGTTACTTGTGAAATGTTAATAGGTTCATGACAAATCTCTAAACAACTGGAATCCAGCGCAAGTCTGACCACCCCAACGACGCCCATTTAAACACACAGTCAACAGATGTATTGAAAGCCTTATTAACTTGGTCAGGACCAACAATTATCTCAAGACCAGAATTCCGAAAGCTTGGATATTCGTGTTAACTTAGTAAACTTACTTTGTAGAAACACACAAAGTATATCGATGTAAACATCTGACTAGGCAAAACGGCATAAACACAACAACGTTTGCTGATAGAAGCGAACAGGCGAGTCCCAGGTAGCAGTTCAGAAGATGAAGATGCGATCACGGGGACAAGAAGTTTATTTGCCTGACGTTTCGGATTCTCACTCGAATCCATCATCAGAGACATTCGCAGATAGAGGACCTCTATCTGAACAACAACGTTTGTAAACAATCCTCCAGGTATCTGGGCTGCCAGACTGCCAAGGCAAACTCGATGAGAACCACCACAGTCCCCCCATCCCGTATACAGGGACGATCCGCTCGCGTTTTGGGTTGAGGTGTGCTGGGGACTTGTGCACTTACCCTCTCCACACTAATCGCCTTCCTGCAGCGAGACTGTCAAGATAACTGTAGGTGGGCGAAATGACCGACATGTATCGTCTGAGCGTAACCTCCACATGCTAGTCCTTCAACCCGCATGAACCACCGGAGGCAGTCGCCATAAGGTCATATTGAGAAGGGGCTATTACAGCATAGCTCTCGATCCAGCATACCAACTTTCCCACCATTTACCCACCTTCAAAACCAAACCTTTCAAAGCGCCTTACCAGTTCGTTGCTGAGCTGTATATCATTTCCCTCCATGCCGACAGTTTTCGCTCTCCTATTGACCACTGTCTCGCTCTATTGGCCAAATGCAACAAAGCCGCCAAAACTGCTCACGACAGTTGCCATCGCTGGTAGTTGCGATGACGAAGATGACAAAATCGACCTTTGTTATGATCCTGGAACTAAGGTCGACCTGAGTGGAGGCTACTTGATCACCTGCCTTCACCTGCTTTGTCTTCTATGTGCGCTGCCTATTGTCCCCTACTTCACACTCTACTTCTGGAATTTTATGTAAGTGCATCTTTGATCACCTTTCCTCTTCTCATCTCTACTTATTGCGCTGTTCTTGCCCTGTTTTCTCCTTGTGCACCCACCTCTACTTTTCATCCTGCCTTTCAGTGCCCTGCTGCTGTTCAGCTACGTGCTTATTCCGGCGTGTGCTTACCTCACGCTCTCACTGCCCCTACGAGTGGCGACCGCCCTGTGGGTGAGCCCCTGCTTTTCCGTCAATCTGACCAGACCGAGTATTGTCCTCCGTGTTGTGGTTGTTTCCCTCGCCGCCCTCCTGCTCTTGGATTCGGTACGATCCCCCTCGTCTTTTACCTTCCCGCCGCACCCCACCCTCTCTCTGCTCTGACCACAGAACGTGTCCACACAATAGCCACTCAGACCAAATCGCCTGAGGCGTCGCCCGTTCCAACCTCGGTGTTTCAGATGAGGTCGCCAGTCATCATAAAAGGTCCTATTCTGGGTCACTTCAGCCTAGGCTGTTAGACAACCCCAATTACAGTTGTCCGTATACTAATTTAGTCGTAAGTACAAATGAATCTTTCGCACTGATACCTGCAAACCAGTGCCTGTAGTTCCGACTTGCACCCATTGCACACTCCTCCACTACTCACACCGTCTTAGAACATTTGGCTATCATATGGGCCGATTCAGCCGTATGCGCCTGTATGAGAACCTTAAGTAAAACGGCGCAGTCCAGACCCCATCACCCCACTCCTAGATTGTACATGCGCCTACGCGACGTCTCACCTTAACATCATGCCTGCCTCCTGTGTCGAGCACGTGAGCCGTCTTGCCGCCTCCGGGATGCCGGTGAAGCGTCGCATGTTGGAGCACCTCACGTCCCCTGGTATATCCTGGTGCATAAAGTTGGGGACATGTCGTGTGTGACAGGGCCGGTCGGTTTAACAAGTATGCCCACATTTCTTGTTTTTGGGCAATAGGCTCGAATTCTGATTCCTGCGATTCCATATGCTTGAAGTCAGACAAGAATGACGTTCTCTGCTTTATCCTGAATTACCCTAAACGTGATTGTCTTTTGTTTCGCCTTGGTACCGCAGGTCTGAAACTTTTCCAGGCGGTTATATTTCGCCGAGTAACTATTACTCGAGTATTGATGATCTCATCCTAGTCCGATCACCCGTTCTGTTCTAATACCATCCGCAGACATTTTCAAGAGGAAGCTTGACCGGTACCACCGCATCATCATAACCTACCTCAGCTGTCACCCTAAACCACTCCCCTGAAAGCACACTCTACCAAACACACTACTCACAATGTGACAGTAAAGGTATTTTTGTATATTTTTCCGCCCGACGCCTTACGTTTCTTTCGTTTTTTCCAGCTTCTCTATTTAGGTCCAGCAACCAGCCTCCTCGTCGTGTGCATCACAGGCTCCCTGATGGGGATCTACTGCGGCAGCGCCTCTGTTTCCAACCTGGCACCCCGAGTAGGCGTCAGGGAAGGTGAACCGACAGTGCACCTCAGAGACGTCGCCTCTTTGATCCTTTGCTAGTAAGAGTCTCCTTCTCTCATTGTATCCTTGATGAATGTTGGATTGCTTTTCGTGTGTTAAGTCAGAGTAGACCATAGAAATCCGTTTCACCCAACCGCTTGTAACGTCCTAGAAAATGAATGTCCTTTTTGAATTCTCCGAAGTCTCCGTGAGTCTCGCCAGTGTAATTTCCGTCGCCAGTGCTTTCGAAATGCCATTGTCTTCTCGAAATTCAGGAAGCATTCTCAGGTATGGATTAAATCAGTCACTCGCATCTGAAGGTAGCCGCTAATCACAGGGAGGAAATACCGTCTAGATTTTTCATATCTTGTCTCAAAACTGACAGTTTTTCTGAGGAGGCGAGCCTTGTGGACAGAAGAAAACCAGTTTTCCCCTGTGAGCCGAACGGCTTTGCCAATATATCGTTTTTTTGAACCGCTGATTTGGAAATTGAATAGATCGTGGTGTTTGTAGCCTGGGCGACTCCGAAAAAAAGTTAGAACCAATTTGTTTCAACGTAGATTCTGTTGATAGGAATGGTTTCTGCCCCATTTCCATGCCAGTAATCTTGGGGGCTATTTGGTTCGAAGCCTAGAACAAAGGAGAGCTGATAACAAGATTTATTTCTTAACTTTTTTGTTTTAAGACTTTGGCGTGTAGAACTTGAACCAGAGAAGCCTTCTGTGGCGCTGGTACTGTTGCACCTCTAAATGGTATTCGCGATTGATACGTTGTTAAACCTTTTTGTCGTTAAAGCGGAAAACTGACTATTTCAAACTTTTGTACCAAACGTACCTAGACGGGAACAACTTTTTTAAACATACCCTCAGAAGAAGTTTCCTGAATGGTCAGCTGCTGGCCTCCGTAGGGTACGATTCAGGTTAAGCGCCATCATATTTAGTGCTGAGAGAACATCGGCGGGGCACGTAACACGTGATATTTTTGGGTTGCTGATAGCGGTGCCTGAAATCAGAAGGGACTGAGGACGTCTAATTACCATTACAGCATCAGGTGTGGTTATGTTCGTCACCCTAGCCTTTCGTGGAAAGTTGGTCAGGTCGGACGGATGGATAGTGGATAAACGTTTGCTAGAGAAGAGAATGTGAGTGCCATTTCTTATCTTATTTGTAGTACGGCAAAAAGCCGAGGTTAGGAAGGCCTTCAATTCAATTGGAGGTCGGTATCTTTTAATTTGAGCACTACACACGCCCTCCCAGATGTCATCAAGAATATTTACAATCACCCGGAGAATGAATTCATCCATAGCCGGTCTTCCTGCGTTTCTCTCGTAGAACTGCGTTCCATGGACGTCTGAGTAGTTTCTGTCGCCTTGGTCTGCCGAAGCCACAGCAGGGGGCAAAAGGGAGAAAGAAGTTTCAGTTTTATCAGTGAGGAAATTGGTGGCCAGCATTCCGTTGTCAGTCTCAACCTCCCAGACCGAAAAAATCCTTTTAGGACCCTGCCCTACCGGCTGAACCACACTAGACATCCCCCCACTCCAAACTATAGTCAGTGACCGACGTCATGAAACGTTGCATGAAATTCGGAAGTGCATTCTCAATCAAGCAGGCTTACTTAGCCGAGGTTGTAATATTGACTATCATGCGGCATGCTCCTATTATGTTGCAGACCTGCCGAGATGATGGCATCTGAGTGCACTTAGTTTTGGCCGCCTGCAAAAAACTACACTAGGTAAAAATGACCACTCAAGTCGCATGCCTTTTCGCATTGACTTTCGATACCCTTACAAACTCAAATATATTTTTTATAGAATGCATGCATACGCATATTATTTCTTGTACCCATCTGGTAGGAAATCACGTTTTGTAGTTTCTATGCTCGAAGGAAGTGTACCTTTCGGTTTTAAAAATGTTTTTCAATTCCCGAACACCATTGAGTTCAATCTGCTGTTGCATCCGTGTTTAGGGTTTTCACTCTACAACCTGTATACTTCCCGCTTAGGCAAAATCGTAAATTCAAGAGATACTACTTAGTGCCCATAAAACTTTTAATGAATGTGCATAATATTGTGTACTTCATGAGGTGCATTAACAAACGGACAGATAGGACTCTGTATGAGTGGGCATTTCACGGTCTTAGAAAATCGCGTAGTTACAAACTTTTTAAAAACCGAAAGTTGACCTTTCCTCTAGTAGAAAAATTAAGGGTGTAATTTTCTACAAAATATATCCGAATTTATAAGATTGAAAATCGGTAGAAAAGTTGCATACTACCTAGATAGTCATTTTTTCCACGAAGTGCGGTTTTTGCTGGCGGTCGAAAAGAACTGCATTCAAAAGTCAACACCCTAGCGAATCTGAACTAGCGTGGGATTATGCCGCACGATAATCGGTGTCACAAATCTACTTAATCAATCCCTTCCAATCTAAAACGCATTTCAGAATTTGGGCTAACATTTCAGATGATTCATCACTGACTGTACTGCAAAAGCGACCAGTTATCGGTGGGCCTATTGTGCGAAAGTGACCTCCGCTGACCTGACCGAACTGTAGGACAGAATACGGCTGTTCTGTTTTGCTTGGTAACTCCGTTTTGAAGCCCTTGAAGACGGTTGCGTTGCAACTAATCACTTTGTCCTCAGGTTCTCACTGAAGATGGCCTATGAGTAAACCAGTACTGGACATTCCGGTCTACTTTGTCCTTGCCGTTAGCGTTTCATGTTATTCGTTAGTGTACCGTGACTCTTAGGGAGACCTCGCAAGGGGAGTTCCGAGGCGAAACGGAATGTTCTTGTATCCCGTCCTGCTAACAGAATAGCTAAGTGAGTGTCAGTCCTGCGTGAAAAGAAGACTATGCGCAGACACGGACGTAGGCAGAGTTGCTTTCCGCGCCTTGAAAATCTAGGTCCACGGACCGCTCTTCATCCATATCCAGAATGTTGCGTTGGACCTGTGTTCTTCCCACAGACGCTTATGGTAGCTCTGTGTCATCTCTTGTTCATTTATACGGTCATGTCTATCTTTCCCGAGTTCGTTCCTTGGACCTTTGGCTAATGTTCACCTGTCTCTAAGCTGAGTCTTTTCCTGCGCTATGTAATGCATTTTATATCCTATGTACTTTTCATTCTACATCCTTTACAGCGCGTGCGTTGCCCAGTCCTCGATTCTACTTCTGCTTGCGCTTGTTTCTCACCAACTGACGTGGCTTACCGTGTGGCGTACTGGCCTCGGATCAGTTCTCCTCATCTCTCAGTATGCCTACCACTTCTCTTCACGTGCTTGTTTCACTAAGCGGGTTAGTCCGTTTCTACTGCTTATTGTTTTCCAAGAAATTTCTTTGGTTTTGCAAGATCATACTTCATGCTTTGGCTACCCGGCTTCTACGCCTCTTGCCTCCTTCTGGGCACAGTTATATCATCGCGAGCGTCCACGTTTGGCGCTGTCCTGCGAGGTGGACCCGGCATCGCTGGCTTCCATGTGAGTGAGCTGATGGTGAGGCGGACTTGAGCAGCGTCT
Source organism: Spirometra erinaceieuropaei (assembly GCA_902702965.1). NCBI lineage: Eukaryota > Metazoa > Platyhelminthes > Cestoda > Diphyllobothriidea > Diphyllobothriidae > Spirometra > Spirometra erinaceieuropaei. The sequence continues at coordinate 887,657 of CACRXP010000120.1, forward strand.
ACGTCACTGTCTCCTTTGATGCCGGTTGCGCATCGATGGCAAGACAGGGTTGAGGCAACTGGAGTTGAGTGTGGGCGCAGCGGCTGACAGATTCAAACAGGCAGAATGGTATTACCGACAAAGACAAGGGAGACTGGAATGGCCATTTCTGGCTTATTAGCCGTCGTCAGCCAGTCATACCCAACCCCAAAGTGTGGAACACCCGAGGCTCGAACACGCGACCTGTTAGTTAGAAGTCCACGCCTCTAACCACTGGGCCACGGGCCCGTTGCCCCGTCGGTTTCGATCGGGAATATACAATGGTAGGGGGCGCTCACCGATCGTTCTTACGGAACTCACTCGTCCGCTCATCTTCGCGTACCGCACGTGACCACTTCCGCGACTCGGACCTCATATGGGTGAGAGGAAAGAGTCAGTGCAGCCCGGCTCTCAGTCTCCGGCAGGACCCAGTTATCATGTCAGCCGTATAAGCCTCGAAACTACGACTCTTGTTTCATCGTTATAGGTTCAAACGCTTAAGATTTATTTTAATGAGGAATGCGTTGATGTTCCGTGAAGATGGATTTCCCAGTGTCTGTCGCACTTTCCCCTCCCTCTCGCATGCACCAATCGAGTGTCGGAGACGGGCAACCAGCCGGCAGTGGGATTGGGCGCAATGGCTGACAGGGTTGGACTGCCTGTCTACGGCGGCCACACACAAGCACGCACTCATAGGCCCCGACAGTCTCATACTGACCACTATTGCGGCATCCACTGAGGGGCTGTTCATCGGTGAATGGCACCGATATCATGGAAGTTGACGACGGTTCTCATGCTTTGCGGAATTGCTGAGCGCGCTTTTCCTCTACATGACTGATGTACCACTGCTGCTCCTTACCCGTCCCCAAAATCCAACACCGACTGACTGTGGGCCGTCGTATGCAGCTGAACTTCTGATGGTATTTCAGCTTCCTCAAGTCCACAGAGCCGCTGACCAAGATTGACTGCCAGTGGAGGTCTGCAGATCTATCATTTCTAGCCGCCAGGGGAAGATATTTCAGCTACTGTAGTACACCCGACTCGTGCCACGGGGCTGGGTCAACGTTGTTCTTTTTCTCCTGAAGAAGAATTTATAGAGCACGGCCGGTCGGAACTACAGGGGGCATCTGTCTAATCGACGTCATGAGTTTCCTGCTGAACTGTTTTTGCTCCACGGTGGGCAGGCAAAGAAAAACCTCCGCTCTGGCGGAGGCTGTGTCAACCAAGTGTTCACTTCGCGACCATTTCTAGAACAGTGACATTACTTTCAAGAGAAGACAATTATCCGTTTCCTCGATTTCATCGAAGTGCTCTCTAGAAAGCCGTGGAGTTAGGTGATGCGCATACATAGTTAAAGAACCCAGTTAAGACCCGCTATCTGATTTCACTGATGAGAACAAGCACTCAGCTGTCCGTCAAGGTCTTGTTCTCTCTCCCGTGTTCAACGCTTTGACTAGTAAACCCTCCTGGTAATGCACAATCTGTTCCTGAATTATCGGTATGTCGACGACAACCTATTTCAGAGAAATTATTTCAAGAGTATTCAACCCGATTCTCACGGATTAGTCCGTATGCGCTGTTCGGTTCGCTTAAGACAGAATAGCGGGACGGCCAAATTACCGTTAGTCGGTTTCAAATCGCCAATAGTGTCTCTCCCCACTCCCCCTCAGCCTCCCTTCTTTTATTAGAGCGCTAGAGACTGGGGTGGCAGAATATTTTATCCACGGGGTCTGCCTTTTCACCAAATGACTTTCGTTCCGTGTAGACAAACCACCGCTTCCAATTCGTACACGACACGTTTTGTTGACTTTGGAGCGTGTCTTTGGTCACCCATCGAGGATCAGCAGGGGGAACATACTGCGTGCGTGGGGGTTCAGTCAAAACCGTCTCGATCTATGGCCATGAGACGTGGCCGTTACACGTCGCTGACCTGACGAAGATGGAGACGTCGGACAACTGGTGCCCCACGAGCGACCAGAGTGGTCTTCACTTTTGACGCATTCGGGGTCGTCAGTCAGTCAGATAGCTCTGTTTGCAGGAGTAGAACGGGGTCTGGGGTTGTTTTGTATTATTATTATTTCTACCGTATTTACCATCCACTATCAGCTCGTGAGTGGGCTGGCTGACTTTCATTTCCTCAGGGCACCTTCTAGCACATTACATGTTTCAGGGGTAAATAGTATACCCTAAATGGGCTTGCCAAAACGTCACCGGCGGTTGCTGGCTCTACTGTGTGTGACGATTGCCGGTTAAGTAGGACAATGACCAGCATTATCTCAGGCCGTCTATGGACTTCCTGTCGCTGTCTTTGAAGGACTTACATTCGGGGGATGGAGAGTGGGCGTCTGTGGACTGTGACTGATTATACATGCTATCACCCGACTGCCTCGCTTGCGCTGACTGAATCAGGCTTCAAGCACAGAGCTTCACTGCGAAGGGGAGCCCCTACCTGTTACCCTCAACCGGTCTAGTCTGCTATCGTGGTGTGGCCAGTTTAGCGGATCCCTAGATGAGATTTAGGTGGCTGTCGGGGGGGCCCTACCCAGCACAACAAATTTTATCCACCGCTTGAACGCACTCAATGGCACCAGTCCCTCTGACCATTAGAAACCTCAACTGCGTCATAAGTAGTGAGCCAAGTATCACCAAAAGCGCTTTATCCAACAGTTATGAGATTCTTTTTTTTAGTACGCCAGCTATGGGAAATCGAAAATTCTCACAGCTACAAAATCGCGTGTGTGACATTTGATGTGTGATGTACAGGCTCTACCCAGCCCGGTCAACAGATGCCGTAACTATCTATCAATGGCCCGAGCGCGTTGTACTTTGTGCCATTAGCATTTATTTGTGATCAATCTAGGGATTCCTATTCCCTTTTGTGCTCAGATCACCCACGTATGTCATGACTCCTTACATTGAGTGAATTACCTCCCTTACTCCCATCTCCAAATTTTTAATCAGCTGATTCACACCTCAAGCACTTCAACAGCCTTTTCGAAATGAAATATTTCATGGGCAGGTCTCGGTAGACGAAACTCCCAAGCAAACTTAAGGGTTTTAACCCCAACTCTCCCAACCCAAACTCTCTTATGCTTTCTTTCTTACAAATGTCTCTTATAGTTTCTTGGGGCTCATGGGACTCGTTGACACAGTGGAGGACAGTGAGCTGGGCCTTGAAACGAGTTCCTCCTATCTTTCTTTCTGTGAATGGATTTTTCACCGGCTTTTATATAATTTGGTAGCGTATTCATACTGTTGCAAGAAAACCGCACAATTATATGGTCATTTGATCCCAAAATGTTGTGTCTTGGGTGTTATTCTGAGACAAAGAGCGTAATTTCTAGACACTGGAAGATTACAGCCCTACTCCAGTTATTGATTCCTACACTTTGTACGGGCCCAATTCGTGAGGGCTGTTAATGTCCACCATCTCTTACTGTGTGAGAAATTTCCGACGCCTTGTTCGCTTTCCCCGCCACTTCTGTTTGACAAGCAATAGTTTCTTTTATTGTGTATAAACCAACATCTGTTCCGGCCCTCTCGTTATTTCTATTGTCGGCTCCTCTTTTAGCACCAATCAAGATATTTTGACTGGAGAATTGTCGTCTACGTCAACACCGGCATTTGTCTGACGTTCATGGCACTCTGTTTCAGCTCACTTTCACAGTTGGATCAGCCGCAGGTAAGACTGCATGTCACCCATCCGCATATTATTGCAAAATGTTGTCTGTTGAGTTAAACAGAGTGACCATGTTTCGTTAATGTAGGTTTGTTTTATCCCTCTGGTACTGCTCGGTCTCCGTGGCAAGTTTCTCCAAGGTCCTCGGCGGATAATCCCAGCCCTGGTGGCATTCACTCTTTTATCCTTCATCTCTGCCCTTTTGCAGCTCTGTCTCTTCAAGCCCCTTTTTAACTGGCGCAATGTCTTTGAACTTCTTCTTCTCCTGGCCCTCCTACCATTATATCTAAGTCTCCTTCTCAACCGACTGGAGTTGAAGCTATGCAAACGACAACCAAAAAACAGGCTGGCTGTGGAATTCCGTCAGTACTGTGATCTATCCTCCCTTATTCTAATGCCCCTATGCATTTCCTGTCCCTTTTTGTCTTCCTCTTTAACAAGCGCTGTCTATCAGGGCGCAGGCATTGTGATTTGCTTTGTCCACATTCAGAACTGTGGATTAGACTTTTGACCCGGTTCCGCATATTTTTATCCGCCTTTATGTTGGTCTTTATACTTTATTCGTAATATATATCTTGAAAGCCAAGGCTTTGTGTTTTGATTCGGCGAATGTCCAAATCTCACCTGCGCTACCACCTTTTTCCTCGGCGGTGACCATTCTTTTCTTGCCCGATAACCCACTAACACTGTATGCTGTGGTCTTTTTTAAAGAACTTTTTCCTTGTTTAAGACACCTTAACGGCCGGTTGTATGAACAGTGATGCTGCCTTTGCATGCCTTGGTATTCTTGATATTTGTGGTAGCTCGTCCCTGTGCAGTTTGACTCACTGTTGTAGGATGAGAGCGTGGGGTGAATGCTTTGAATGTCCACTATGCCTTAAAATCACTCACGCGCAAGTCACCGCGGTCTGTTAAGGCATTAATTGTCCTCGTAGTGTGTGATAGGTGTACTTTCAGTGTTTTGCCCTTCCAAATTGAAAATGACCACCTTCAGTGAGTTATGTAGGCGATGGGTGGGGTGCGCTTGGCGGGGCGATGTTAAAAGGTTTTGTGCGGTGCCCGCAGTAACTCTCCGTAGATCTTTATACATTCTAACGGTGGGACAGAGCAGGGATTCCTTGTCGTAAGCGGTGTTTTCTAGTCAAGAGAGCGCCGCAGAGACAGGTTAGACTTGCCCGGTAGGTTGAAGAGACCCGGAAGTCCACCTAATGTAGAGGGCGGGACGATGTAACGATGTGGACAACTTATATGTACCTAAGTTTTCTAACTGCCAAGTCGCAGGCTTTATCATTGTACTCTGGAGGCAGAAATACAGCAGCGCTAGGCGATTCGACATTACTTGCGCCTTGTTGTGAGTTCTGCAACGAAGTCATCAACAAGATTAAGTAGAGACCATTGCTGACCTCGATCGTCCGGACTCCTACTGGAGATAATCAGAAAAATTGTAGCAGTTATCTGATGGGCAAGCCTGGAACACGAACCAAGATCCGACATTAAGGTAGCCCTGATTGATGGACAAGCATGCCCAACTGTTCCACAAGTTGCGGCAACAAGAATAAAGCCCGTAAAATTTCGAGGACTCGACATGTGCTTGCCAATACAAATGCAAAAAAAATTCGACAACCCCTAACGGCAGTCAGGAATCTCCGTTATCAGTAGAATTGGAAGAATGTCCACCGGACTCGGTCCTCCGAATATGCGCTTGATCAGGGGCTGTTCACTGAGCGTCTTTACGGACTTCGGGAAACCACGCAACCAAGGGTCAAATTTCCGCATCCCAACGTATGCAGGAAATAGGTCGAGGTATGTGGACCAGTACCTACGCCACCTTTGTGGGTTTCACCAAAGCCTTCAGTGGTGCTGACCCAGAGGACGTTTGCGTGCCCTGAGCGGTTCGCGTCAATGTCAGGCGGACGACTGCGCGCCTAATGCCGCCACCAGAGTGCACATGCAGCAGGTTTTGGGTCTCGTTTCACTTGGTTGCACAAACGTCAGCCTCTACCATTAGCACGAAGGCAGTGGTTATGTAGTAGCTGGCGCCAACTGGGGAATAGGACGAATCCGTCATGAGTGCTAATAGACCTCGACCCACGCCTGTGATCAGCTTTGCTTACCTTGGTAGTTGCACATCAAGAAAGATCAAGATTGAGAACAAAACTGTTAGCTAGGTCTCCAGAGCCGGCCAGGTATATGTCTCAGGACATTCAGAAACTTCATAGGCAAATTCGACGCTATGCGCATACACCAAAATATTTAAGGAAGCTACACAACCGTGTCCTCCTTACAGAGCATCCCTATCATAGACACATTTTGACAACGCGTACGCCTACTCGGTCACACGTGCATGTATGACACCCTTCAGCAAAGCATGACAATAAGCTCCTTCAACAGGCAATACTACACAATTAAGCTGCACCATTGTGGCGGACAAAACGTCGTGTGCGCCTATGTACATCGTAGATCTGCGTTTTGAGCAAATCTGGTGAGGAACCGGCACGTGCGTGTTCCTTCCGCCGAAGACTCTCACGCTATGTCAACCACTTCTCCAGATCGCGTTCCACTTCGGTCGGGCACGAAAAAGCCACTGCTGTGTTTTGGTGAGGAAAGAAGCTTTGAAGTCGATTCAGTTCATAGTTTTTCCTTCTAAGCTCCCTGGAACTCGTAAGTTTGCCAGCTGATGGGATAACTGGGTAGTTCTGGCGACTGATAGTTGTGCCGCAATAACTCATTCTCACCGTGACCTTTATGATATTCTCAGCTGTGTGGGATCTGTGCCGCCCCACAGTAGTCCGGCACCCTCGGAGTGAGAATTAGATTATGTGTGGCACGTCTACATGTGCTGTCTCACCCTATCAGCCATTGCGCCCACACAACCCCCGGTCTCCCTGACCTTGTCTTGCCATCGGAGCACGATGGGCTTGGAAAAAGAGAGTGCGTCGCTGCTGCTCAAGTGTGCCTCACTAGAACTCAGTCACACCCGAGTCAGCTTTGCTGGGCTTACATCTTGGGGTAGCGGTGGAAGTCGTCGCTTACGACGGTTAACCAATTTCTCCGGAGTGCATACCCCTTACGGTTCACGCCATTGCCTGACAGCTGTATGACTGGACGGACCACGAACAGTGAATCGATATCGAGGGTCTTCGAGATGGCAAGTAGGCTGGAGCAATACGATGTCGTTGCCCCAGCCCTCATTTGCATCGTCTTCCGTCTAGTGCTGATAGAAGTCTATTCAGAGGACTGACTAGGCATCCAAATAGATTGCAGAACCGACAGAAAAGTCTTCAATATCCACCGTATGCAAGCCACTGCAAAGATCCCTAAAACCAGAACACGTAACTTTGCATTGTCTACGACTGCGCATTAAATACCAAAATTGAAGCCGACATGCGGAGAAGTCTAGGCCTATTGGCCTTGGGACGAGCCAATTTCGGAATAATTGTCGAAACGCAGAAAACGGTTCTCATGCACCGACTGACACTGTCGAACACACGGTACCTGTAAATGGTAATGGTCAAGTCGCGGTAAACCAACGCTTTTGCCACCGCGGCACCAGTCCGCAGAACACGAGCTGGCAGATCGGGTCTGCAGTTCCAGCCTGGCTTTTGGCAAGCCAGAGTGTCCAGCCTGGAATCTCCTGGCTATCCTTCTCAATACGAAACCTGTGATATAGATGACTGTAGTCTTGACAACACCACGACTCGGAGACCTCGAGACCAGGCGAGAATGCTAAACAAGTTCCACCTTAACTGTCCCCGAAAGTTCGAGTGGCGGGACGAGTCATGAAGTCTGCTGGTATGCTGAGCATCCATGTGAAGTTGAAACAACTCTACATTTGCGGTGGTGGCTGCATTTTGAAGCCCAGCAAAGAGTTCCTCCTGCATGAACCTTCCTAGTGGTGATTACGAATGATTTCAAGAAAATTAAGATATGTTGATTATTAAAGACATTTTTGAATTGTCTGTAAATGAACTATGAGATATGGGAAGCGTTTACAGGGTATCGGTAGGCATGTCAAGAAGCCGTCATATCTGGTTCAGCTATTTTCAGGACCAATCGCTTAGCAGAGACCACTGCGTGACAATCGGCTCGTAAGAGTGAAATGTTGCAGACTAACACCGCTATTATTATAACCCTTTTAGTTTATTCATCTGCCGCCCAGGGCACTGATTTTCCTCTTTGAACATCTTTGAACTTGCCCAAATATCAACACTACAAACGCACTCCTCGCGAAACGGACACTACCACCACTGAATAAATCCCTCCCGCCGACCCTTCTATATTATCACATACTTGGTGCTTTAGAGGCAAAAAACCGAAGTTTGGACCTTTTCGTTAACGAAACCTTGGCATCGTCAAGCAGAGCATGGTCATGTACGTCAGGGAATGACGGTATTCGCCTATTTCTGAGATATGCTCCACGAGGAAGAAAGAAATGGAGGCTATTTCTATAGGGAAATGGGACAAGGCCAGAGGTATCCTGACAGACTATGATAGCGCGCAAGCCAGACTATTTCCTGTTTATACCTCTATTTCATGATGAACGAGGCCTGTGTGCGAAAACAGACTGTCCCACTGACACCTGGTAAGCCAACACGAGCCAAAGATTGTATGGCGCCTTCAGCGTAACATTCAGTTATAAAACCGGAGTTTCGCTGATCGTTAGTCTGAGTCTGACGTGTCAATGGTTCAAAGTGGCATTTTGAAGCTAAACCTTTTCTTACTTCGACGACTATTGGGGACAGTCCTCACTCACTGTCGTGTCTTAAGATTTTTATTTACGAGCCTTCTATCTTACTTTTTAAATACGGCTTTCAGTGCCGAACTGAGTGGCGGCTGGGTGCGTGGTCAGTTTGTTTAAGTATCTTGATTAGCAATTCATCTTGCTAGCCGTTGGTCAACCTCCAGTCTGAGGGGCCTGCCTTGCAATGCCAGGCAACGGCTTACTTGCCTGACTTAGTTGGCATCCAAGGGAAGGTATAAAAACACGCTGTTCTGTAAGGTGACTCAGGAGGTGGGAAAGTTGGCTTTAAAAGGTATTTTTATTATTCATCCTTAAAAAACTATCCTTGCAATCGTTATAAGCTAGTCAGCTCTCACGTTCGTGTCGTATCCCTCATGGCTAAACGTAACTACCAAGAGACTTTTCTTAATGCCATCCAGCGTGAAAGCAGGGGAACATTTTATCATCACCACCGGCAGTTTCATAATAATAATGATAATCATCATCGTCGTCGTCATCGCACCACCGCGGCCAACGTAAGCATTACCATCTCAAATGTACGGGCAAGACATGTTTCAAAATGTGCGAGACTTTTGTGCTTATCCACGCGTGTGTGACAATTACCGAGATCCCAATCGCCCTTAGCAGCCATCATGCACCCAGGTTCACAACATCGGAGCCTTGTACCGACAACACCCATGGATGGAACTCTAAATCGACCTAGCAAGTAGACTAAGGCCATTCGCCCTTCGTGTGCGAGTCCAGTGTGTCCTTTCTCAACGCGGCTCATAGGTGACCGATATTTTTAAATCTTCAGTAAACGATTATAGAAGTTTCGCCAAGAGAGTTCAGTTCTATTTTGCTATTTCATGTTTTCGCGTCCCTCATTTTTTTCTTTGCCTGTCTTGATGAACGAAAATCGAAAACGCCATTGAACATTTCAAATGTGGACTGTATTTTTATGGTGTCCTGTCGTTATTGTATAGTAGTACTGTTTACTAGACGTCCCTCTTGCCGTTCCTTCGGTATCTCTTCGCTCCTGTTGCCTTCCTCACTCTTCTTCTTCCGCTTGAGACTTATGATTCAAATCACGTGAGAGTGGCTTTCGCCCTCTGATCTGAATACAGGACGAGATGACGGCGCTGCCTTTTGTCTCCGAACTCCGTCCTCTGATCAGACCGGACTCGCGAACGCCATTTTCACGTGACCTTGACGGCTCCCAACCGCTCCCGACCAATGGCGAGTCTGTGCTAGAGCGTTGACTTCTATGACCACCTGCATCCGTGTTCAAACTGCACGTCTCCGCCAGCCTGGGGTTGGGGCATAGCCGGTTGTCGACGGGAATCAAACAAGAAGTAATCACTCTAGTCTCGTCCTCGTCTCTGCTTAGGGTACTCAACGATAAGTGACTCTGGTTGAGATCACTGTCAAACCTCATTTGGAGTGGCGCTGAATATACGCTCAGTGGCATAATTCTTGGAAGCAAACACTGGGGGCTGTCATTCACAGACACTACTTTCGATTAAACCGGCAGCTAATGAACCGTATACCCCTATTTCACGCAGAATGCATTCATGAGCTTGCCTTACTTGTAGCACTTTTACTCGTCGTTTATGCGATGCTTAGTAGCGGTCTGACCAGTGCATCTGGTGGCCGCTCTATCTACCACGTCATCTTTCAAGGAATATGAAGTTTTTCACGTTTTCTCTACAGGCCGACGACTTGTTCAGCCTGACCGGCTCACTTATGCATAGTTTTAAAGTGACCTCGGTCATAGCGGAGTCCGCGGAGGGTGTTCCGCTCTCCCAACATCTCCCCGTGTCCACTGCGGTCGGCACCTCGCTGGCAACGACTAGGAGTGACCATCTGCTGGCTGAGCTGGGGCCCGCCGTCGCCTCGCTGAAGGAACGTCTTCGAGATGCCTGGTCGACAGTATGTGGTTTCTTCAGGGACTTCTTTGATGGCGTCCATAGCGCACGTTCAACTACAGGCCTTAACCTTTACCCTATTGAAAACTCTGGATCCAATACAGAGGAGCGCCTTCTGGTGAGTCCTCTGGTCTACATCATCACTTTCCTCCCTCTTCCACATCTTTTTTGTTTCTGATTATTTGGTTTGGTCACGTCCATTATGTCCACATTATTGGCCTGTTCACTTCTGTCCTGTGATTACGATTCTACAGACGGGACGACGATCTCCCCTAAGGGTTGTTCTGAATTATGCTATGAGCGTTTTTCATGAAACAAAATATACAGCGAAGGCGTGTTTAACTTGCCGTAACTGAAAGGACTTGCTCATGAAGGCTCACATCCTTGCACAAATAAACCACTAAGTTTATGTAAGATGTTTTTAGCCGTTGCTCACTTCCCTGACTGTCCAAATTCATGAACTATATCGGAGTTACCGGGCAAGCACCAGTAACTCAGAACCTACTCACTGGCGTGTTCAGTGATACGTGTAATTGAACAATAACCGACCTTCAGTGGAGCACAAACGCACAGAGCTTCTGATGCAAAATATCAATTTCCCGGAGACGATTTTTTGTGTAAAAACGCGAGGGCTGAAAATGTCTGCAGTACAGTCTACGGTTTGAACTCACTTTGAGACAGCAGGGAACGAGGACCAGTGCAAGAAAAGGGAAAATGAAACTAAATATGGACAATAGTTTTAAAAGCCTGACCTTGATAATCGATGAATTACATTTTCTTTAATAATGGGTGTACTGTGCGATTGGCATGCATTCAGATGTTTGACGTGGAGTATGTACTTTTTCAAAATAAAAGTCAATATTGTTTCGGGAGTTTTTGCATTAACCGAGATATGGATGAGTATTATTTTGTTTGACTCCCGGATTGGGGGGACGGTGGTCGCAGGGGTAACATTTGCTGTAATGTCACATGTCGAGTGACCGGAAGCTAACTAAAGATCAATGATCAATGTTACAAGCCCACCCAAGCAATCCTTTCTAACCAAAAGCACTTTTCAGAAATTCGGTTGATATTTTATGAGACAGTTCAAATGCCGTATGTATCCTATCAATTACATAAAACCGTCCTTCTATGAATTTAACCTGCGGAAAAAGCATTTGTTACTGTATGTCGCTGATAGAGGCCGATGTATTTTTAACTTCTTCCAAGGTAAAGCCGAACAGATAAGTAGGTAAAATCTCCTCGCTCATGGTCTTTGGTAAGTGATAAAAAAACTCTTCTTACCTCCAGTTCGGGTTATGGTTTTCGTCATCTTGATTGATTTCGCGCCCTATCCTTAAATACGCGGCACAGTGGCCCTTTTTCTTCCAGGAGTCCCATTGACTGATTCCGTATGTGCGAATGATCGTTTCCAGCGGACTGTCCCCAAGACACCCCCTCCCTCTCACACCCATGCTTTCTAATATGCGGTCTGCGACTCCTGTGTCTACCCCCGCCCTCCACGGCCTCATCATCACTCCCCACCCCCCTCAAACCCTCAATATTTCCGTCCTTTCACGGTAGAACAGTGAAAGCTGAAAAACAACCAATGACCGAGGGTGACGAGCGCGAGGGTTGAAGGCGTCAAAACGAGGGGATGAGGCGTGGTCTACTTCTGTCAGACAGGAATATGTGGGTCTCCGGATGGTTTGGATGAACGCCTTCTGTGAGCGCAGGAGCTGGGTTGACTAGTCGTGTAGTCACCGCCTCTGCCGACGCAAGCATCCGCGGCGTGGGAATTTGGCGTGCCTTGCCGGCGCCTTGTAGATTCCTCTAAATGCTTCGGATGACTTCTACGCGGTGGCCGCTGTTATCCGCGTGAGCCAATATTCCGCGGAAGATGATCTTTCCCATGCTTTGGTTTAGCCAAGCAGGATGATGCCCTCGCATGTGCACGGATAGGCGCCTAGTCGTTCGGCCGATATTACCTGCTCCATCAGAGCAAGTGAAGATCCACATTGATGAGGCCTGCAAGGGCAGCCTATCCCTGCCTTCGAGGCAAAGATGAGGAGTGCTGAGAGAATCAATCTTATCTTGGCCGCTGAGTATGCGCGCACGATAGCAGCGTTCAGGTAACATTATGGTTCACTGGTCAAGTCTCGCTGAACACCAGTATGTGGAATAGTTCCTTCTCAATCATCCGCATGTCCGTCCTTCCCCAAATCTTGTGACAATCTTTTGTGGAAGCCATTTTTGCAGAGTGTTTCGCGTGAGGGCGAGTTCGTTCTTCGGAAAATTTACGGACCCCATTTTTCTATTCGGTTGATTAGGCAGCGGACTAAGCTTCGCTTCTGACCAAGAGGAACGAAACTGTGGAAATTTATGTGTTACTCTGTCCATGTTTCCTTGTGGAAAGCACTTCTGCTAATTGGCCTATTAGGCGTTCTATTAAGTAGGACGTCGAGAAGGAGGAAAAACTCTGCCTTCTGCCTTTTCGGAGCAAAATTTAACTTTGAAGAGGTTGTCCAAGCTGAGCTTCTCATTCACTCTTGCAGAAATTCCATCTATATATAGGACACGGGAATCAGGATCCTCCATAATAGGATAAGTGTGTTTACTCTGTTTCTTTCATGAAGGTGTCCGCTGGTGGAAGTTGAAGGGGCGATTCCATCGTTGTCGTTGATCTGGCATTAAAATTTACCATTAAGCCTGAATTGGATATCCGATATACAGCAAAGGAGCAGCTTCGCTAGGATTAAAATCGGTGTACCAACTGGGAAATCCTACTTAACAGTCTCTCCTCCGTAAGGGACATGTTACTGAACAAACACGAGACAGGCGATCTTCTCCTAAATTTCAAGGGGTGTTGGGTTTGGGGTTAGAGTTAGGACACGAGAATAGGGGTTCCGCTGGAGTTTAGCGCCAGACCGCCCGTAGTTCATGTTTCCGTGCCCGACCCGCCTTCTGTTTTTAACTTGTGAATAATCTGAGGGTGGTCGACTCAGGTACTATCTCGTAACATACCTGGTTATTTCTAGAATGCTTGTTTGTGACTGGGAATTACCAACGTGGTAATGTCGAAACTTGTCTGATGAAATTATTGGGTCGTCTTAGAGCACAAGAAATTTACAAACTCAAAATTCGAAAGTCTAGGTATGTGAGTTCTAATATGCCGCCTCGACGGATTTTTGCCGACAGGACATCCACTTTTCAAGCCTGCAATGGTCGTTCGTGCATACCTTTCTTGTTCATAGACAAACGTGTGCAATTACACAGACTTTGCTTACTAGCGTAGGAAATCGGGCGAATGTGAAACAATGTCGATTTTCACCCAAAAATGTCCTACTTTCCCGTGAATAAAATGATTTAGAGGCATATTCTGCGCGAGAAAAGCTTTTTTTACGTATCACACACCACCGCCCTTGCTACTTATTCGTACAAAAGACATTCTCCAAATCCTCATATTGAATGCATCTGTCAACATTTTTTGACAAGAATTCGTGCGCGCGAGAGTGCAGTGAATGCGTGTTGTATTCAGGGTCTCTGACACCTATTTTGATGTGCGTGAAATAGCATGCCTTCCTAAATGACTTCCTGGACATTGGGCGCAACGGGAACGCCTTCCAGATGATGAAGTTCCCGTGTGAGATCCTCCGCAATGTCTCCGCTCTTTTTGACGTCTGCTCTTCCTTCTTCTGTGCGTGTTCCTGTCATTTGCAACTTTTGGTGTTTTGTGCAGCTGGCTCTTCGCTTGTTAATACCAATCGTGACGCTGGCAGGTTCTTTGGGAGTCGCCTACTATCTGATTGATCAGATGAATCCTACGGCGAAAGAGAAGAGGGCTGCGCGCAAGAAAGTGAGTCAGCGTTCAGCTAATTTTCTGACCTCTGTCAAAAAGTTGCCTTTTCCTCTGCGCCCCCTCCCCCAAGTTTTAGGAAATTGTACCTAGACTACGGGATGAGAGGGAGAGATTGATGGTAGTCTAGCACCAGCTCTTTGTCTGGGCTTCTGAAGTCAGCAAAAAAAACCAGTAGCGTTCATACGACGTAAACGCCAGCCACTGCCCAATGTTCCAGCTCCGGAGATGGATGTGTACGATCTGCACATGGGCGTCAGTTTCATGTAATGGTTGCTGAAGCTCCTATCAAGTCTTCTAATCGTTTTGCCGTCTGCTTGTTGTTATTGTTGTCCATCTTTGCACCTGGTGGTAGTTTAGGTGGACATGAATACTGCTATGCAAGCAGTCTCCCCCTTCAGCCTCAACAACCTTCGCCAGGTCCAACCGAACTGCCCGGAACCTAGTTCTCGGGTTGTGCAAACAATCGGCTGAGCTATAGTTCGCAAACTGCCACTACGTGCGACGGTTTTGTTTGAGGGATGGCTTCCTTAATGCGAATGTGGACCCTTTTCGGTCCCGTCCCTGCCAGCGCATTTGTTTAAGTTGTGCCGGGAGGCCGGTGAGACGCAGTTGCTATCGCTGCGCGCATTCCCCCGATCTGACAACTTGCTTATTTCGCAGCTGGCCTTCGCTGGAGGCCGCTCCATTATTCGTCATCTAAAGGCGTCGAGGTGAGCAAACAGGGCGACCTGTCCCCCTGATCACAGTCCAGGGCTTTATATTTACGACCGCGAAGTCGAAATCATGACTCATTCCGTGCGTGTGTGTTATTATTCACACAATCGCACAGCTCACTTTATCATCTGATCTGCGTAATCTCAGTCCTTGTCCAGTCTGATTTGTCTGTCAGTGACTGTGACCATCTACGCACCACATGTCCGATTCTTTTTTCTCGGCATATATTTCCCAAGTTGACTTTGTATTGGGCACACATGACGAGCGGTCAATTCTCACTGCCAGCGTATAAATACCAACAGCAGTCGCACAATCTGTTGGTGCCAATAAATCTTCCTGTACATGACCGTTTTAGATGCCGCCCAATTTCTCTCCGTGCCGTAATTTATTTTTTGCTTTGAGCGGAACGACCCTTTGTGAGGGCTCTGCTGACACTAAGATCCTTTTTTTCCTTCCTCACACTTATGCACCTCTTTACTCATTTTTCATGGACGCCTATTTCTTTTTCGACCGTGGCATTTCTGTCGCAGCCAACTTTTTGTCACTAGCGTCCGCGTACTCACAGTTACCCTCCCCGTTTCCGCTCTTTACACCCTTCATAGGCGTATCTCGTAAAGCAGGGGGGATATCACATGCGTTCGCTACCCTGATCGGTCGTGTGTTTTGTCAGCAGGCCTTTAATGGCCACCGCAGTTGGCTAAGAGACGGCGCAGAGCGAGGGCAGGGCGATGGGCTTTAACTGACTATACGCGACCTGCTTCACATTGCAGTCGACGCTTGCGCTCAAAATCAAGCTTTGATAACCTGCATGTGCCTCCTTCCCTTGTTGTCGTGTAGAAATTGGTTGTTTCAAACTACTTTTGGACTCTGATCAACGCCAACGTCTGCGACCAGTCGTGCAAACGTTGATTAAATGTTTCACTTTAGAAACTTCCCCGGGACCTGTACATCCACCTCAATGATAGTTTATTGTAAGTACGGTATTTTTTTCTGACAATCACACAAACCAAAGATCAAGAAGATAGGAGCACTTTTTGCAGTCGTTGAGCAAGCCTAGAAGATGTGTCCGTCAAGTTTGCATTTCAAGCTCCTATACCTAGTCGAACATCTTCCCATAGTTTCCCACCTCCTTCCTCTGATCCTGATTTGTACTGCCTTGAGGTGTGGACTACCATCTCTCGCTGCAGCTCCACCGTGTAATTATCTCCTCCCTGCTTTCCTGCGTTCAGCTCCTGCTGCTGTACGTTGCCCCAAAAGACCAACGTTCACAGGACTTAGGGGCCTGATCTATAAAATACTTTTTACCAGTCTACCATCCTTTGGGATTCACGGGTCATCTGAGTTGGATTTCTCTGTAGCACGTGTGAGTTTGATTTTTAGGGTCATTTGGCAGCAGAGGGATGTTTTTTGGCCCTAGTCACCTTCCGAGGACGCACCGATTGACTACAAACAGGCCTCACAATCATGGCTCAGATTGTTGCAGAGGGTTAGCTTGTGATGTTTTTGTTTTTATATATTCAGAGGGCTGTAAAGCGTGCTGTCACACATGAACCAAACTGAATGATTGCTCAGACCAGCTCATTGTCGTCTTCGAAGTTTTATCAGATAAATGCTTGGAAATTGCAAGCATATGGACGGTGAAGTGTCCGAGGTCACCGGAAAAAGATTTTGATCCCCAGAATGCAAATTGGGAGAGGGGTGGGGTAGACAAGATATCCGCTCGATATTTTGAAAAGAAGACCTTACCACTACTGTATGGCGATCAGTGAGCGCCTCCTGACAGGACAACAAGCCCGTGGCTCAGTGGTTAGAGGCGTTGGACTTCTAACCAACAGGTCGCGGGATCGAGCCCCTTGGGGTGCTGTACACCTCGGGGTGGGGTATGGCTGACTGACGACGGCCAATAAGTCAAAAAGTACCACTTCAGTCTCCCCTGTTTTTACCGGCAATGCTATTCTGCATACAACACAGTAGTGTCTACTGAGCGTTGCGCACTGGGTTTCTTCTGTAAGTTTTAAGGTGGGAAACCGGCAGTGCGACTGACGGTAGTCTGGTCAGGCGTCACCCAGGCCGATTAGTTCGGAAAAGGTTGTGGGTGGTCGTTAACCTAGGCAGTTGATAAGGGGCCGTGGGTTCACATCGAGGCTTTATATTCGTCACACCGAAGGTTGCGGAGACGACCGTGGTCCACCTGTTATTGGGAATTTTGTGAACTGAGTGGTTGTAGATCTGGCAATTGGTCAGAGAAGGGTTTAGCATGTTGGGACTTTCCCATAGACCTAACATCCGGCTTATAGGGCAGAAAGATGGTGAGTCGTGGGCGTCACCAACTGCATTGCGCACGAATCCGATTCACAATGCGGGAAGAAAAGGACGGGGTGCTCCCTTTCCTCTTTTAATCCTATAACATACGGTAGGTAAAAGCACTCCGAAAACAATCCTTCGTGCAGATCGTTAAATCACCGTGCTACTTCGACTTGTTCCGCCGACTTTCTCGTCTCCTTGTTTCCTCTTTTCTTGATTGTCTTCCCTCTCTCTTTGTCCATCCGTCATGTTTTTCTATCGAAATTTTCTAACTTTTCTCTACCACGCACTGCACATAATTTCCTCGATCCAGGAAAAATATTTTTTAACTTGTGAGTTACGGTGTCTGTTTTGGTGGGATCAAAGTTTGTTTAGCTGCCTATTTTTGAAGTTGCCTAATTAGAACTAAGCGGACTACTTGGCCGTCCTTCACCCTGACCTAGTTTGTCGTGATGAACTCTTAGACCTGACACTCCAGTGGCTTCCTGTGTACTTTACCCTGCATCCTCCTTAACACCCCATCTTGCGGCAGAAGCTATGGCGAGCGAGACTTTGGGCGGCGCGCTGTCCCAAGCGGCCTGACTTCAGTGATATTTTCAGATAGGGAGCGTTTTGCCCGCGAGAGTGGGAGCATTAAGTCCTTAACGAGCGGCTGTGGTGTGACCGAGAGGGGGGGGGGAGGAGGAGGAGGATGAGTTGACACGCACCAAATGGCTTGTCCGACCTTTAATGCCTCTCCACCAGCTGCATGCGTCTCTAATGCGGGAGTTATTTTCTGTGCCAACGCGGACTTCTTCCTCGAGTCTAGTCAATCATCCCTTTTCTCATCTCACCAACTGTGGCCCTTTCGTGATTGCAGTTGTGCACGAATTTCGTTTTAGTAAAATGTCGCGAACGAACTGAACAATTGTCGATTCTGGTCCACCTTCAGCCTGGTATACACCAGGCTGGGGAGACCTGTTGTCTTTGGCTGACTGAGGCATTCTCTTTATGAGAGAAGCGTTGATATAAATCCTTTGAGTCACGCACTACCTTCGTCCCGATCTCCACCACCACAGAAGTAGTTCCGCAATTTTTCTTTCCTCCCCATCACTGTTCGCAAGTCTGTTCATTAGCTGGTGCTTCTGTTCTGCGGCTTTCTTCCTTCATATCGAAATGCACGCTCTTGTGGGTGTGTGTGTGCGTGTTTTCATTTTTGTCAAAACTTCACCGGTGTCCCATGCATTTGTCTTGTTTCACACTGCCAGCATGGACTTCTTCCCCAAAGGGATAACTCGAATTCCGGAAAAATCACGGTCCAGGAAAATGCAGGAACAGTGCTAGAAATACTAATCAGCCTCTATGCTACCCCCGCAGATCTGGTCAAGACGTTTGATATCGTGGACCGGAAGGTAGCGCGAAAGATCGTGTTTGTTATTTGCATGCTTCAAGAGGTCAGTACTGATGGTCAAGCTGTTTAACTGGTGTATGGTGGCGTCACGCACAACGAATCGATCTCGGGACCACTTGTCTTGGCGGGCTGGGTGCGGCAAGATTACGTACTCGTTTCGACCCTCCTCGGTCTCATGCTATCTGCAGCCGTTGCCAGATGCCAAATGTGACGGTCGATATTGAGAATTTAACTGATGGGAAATCATTTAGCACCGGCTGTGTGCACGTCCTCACGAGGATCTTTTGGACCAGGGTATAGGCCATTCTCTTTGCCGACAATTGCATTTTGAGCACCACAACTGAGGCAGGTAAGCAGCGAATTCTGGGCTTCTTCGTCTCCGGATACACAGCGCGTTAACACGGAAAAGTCATTTGTCGTGCATCAACAGAAACTAGCCATACAACACACAGAGAATCCTTAATCATGGTCGAGGGCAGTTGCCTAGACGGTGAGATTAATACTCCTCTTTTCCAAGTACCGTGTCTATAAATGTCAAGACCGGTAGCAAACTTGGAGCCGAATTTACAAAACTGACCAGGCCATCGGCAGGCTTTAGTCCTCCGCGTGAAATGTCTGGGGCCTCCTTCTGAATGCCCTATGGAGGATGTACTGGACTGCAATTTTAGCAACTTTCCTCTGTAACGCAGGAATCTGAACAGCCTGCTGAAAAGGGCGGTACTGACTTATGTGACCCTCTAAATAGGACATGGGGATAGGTATGCCTACACCCCCCCCCCAAGTAATGAAGGCGAACCTGCGCATAATTCCTGAAAGAGCAAAGTATTTCCGTGTCCTAACCCCAGCAAAAACCCTGATATAAAACTAGACCGCTGCCCTAATTTTGACACTAACCTTGACTCTGCAGTTAACACTAGGTCCTTCCTTAACCCTAAACTTGCGCCCGTCTTACATTATCATTATTTTTAATTTTGGCCTTAGACTTAATCCTTAACTTAACCCTAACCTTAGACCTAACCCTAATCTCACTGGAAGTTGGCTCAAAGCCATTCGTATTGCAAGCGATTCCTGTTCTCGTGTCCTGTTTAGGGGAGGCCATATAAGTCAGTTCTACCCAAAAGAAACAAACAGGGAAGCGGAGCTAATTTTCACCTTAGCTGTCCCGGAAAACGTTGAAGGTGAGACTTTAAGAACGAGTTCCAGACACTCGGACCTTTCGATAGACTGTCACGCTGTGCGTATTCGCAATGCTGCTGATATCTCTATTTTGACACAGCGGTGCCACCGTGAGGATATGTGCTGAGCGCTCCCGAAGTCGACCTTCCTACGACGGTATTGACAATGCTGTAACAACCAAATATGGCATTACAAGTGAGCCTTCATGATGAATCAGGAAAACCCTGCACAGAATCGGTGGCATGACGATCTGATACGAAAAATGAAACAGTAAATTCCGAAGGTGGTTGCATACAAGTGACTGAGGCGAAGCGAAGCCTCGGATGGCCGGAAACCCCATGACCGACGCCGCCAATGCTCAGCCCCTACCACAGTGTCGAATAAGTCGAATAGGTCTTCTCGGACACCTATGCATACATCGCAGTATAATCACCCCTAAATCCTTCACTTGCCTTTGAACACCAACCTCGCCGATGAACCTGCCCCTGCATGCCTCCAAATGTGATCGCATACTTTCAAATCGAAGTCCCAACTTACCGGACACCTCCGTACTTATCTCAGCCCCGACACCTCTAAGGGCCAATGATCAGCCTCCAGCAATGCTGACACTAGGCCGACCTGTCCACGCTGTGATCACATTTTACCCTTATTGTCCTTGTCAGGCGTTTGCCCACCCAATGTCAGATGAGTGGTGAACCGTCAACAGTTGTCAAGCCTCTACCTCCCCTTACCTTTACCACACGTCCCCCCACTTGCGAGCACTGTGTTGGTCTTTACAGACAAATGTGGCCAACGTCATCCAAAGCATCACTCTTGACAACTTCATCACTCAAGTATCAATGTCTCTGGTGAAATTGGACACCTTCCGGGAGGGGGGGGAGGAAGGGTGGTGTTCTGCCGTACACATAGTTCAGAGGATTTTTTGCGTCAGATTATGGTACGTTTGCAAGCAGTAGTATCTTTTGCCTAGTTCACCTTTTACTGCCAGACTGAAGTCAACGAAGTGCCAGACCCCACAGACCTCGTTTCCCATTACCTGCTCACCTTACTCCCGTCAGGATTTATTGGCATCCGTCGTCACAATATTGCCTATAAATTTGAAATTCCGCCACGTTGAACATGTTCTAACACCGAAGGACACTTGCTAGAAACGCTTAGAGCCATATGGGAACTGTTCCTACATCTTCCAGTACTTTACTACAGACACGCGGACACACACTGTCATCGTTGCGCATCCCAATGGCAAATCTTTCCGGTTAAGTGTGAGGTAAGTGAGCAGTTATCACTTTATGAGCCGAGTCTGTGCGGCCCACGGGTGACTGTATAACGGCCAGGACAACAGCCCTCATCACTACGAGGTCACATTTTGATCTCCCAACCGTCGTTCAGTGTCCTTCTGTGGAAGATTTGCTAATGCTCTCGCCTGCTTTCAGGCAACAGCGTTAGCCATCAATCCTCTCGCATGAGACCTTTCCGTATCTCTCAAATTCTTCCACCTTTAGGCAACAGATTGTCCATATTGGCTCCTTTGGTAAGACATGAGAATACGGCCCCACATACTACAGGCTGCCTCGCGCTAAATTCCGAGAGGAGGGTTAGGATCAAGGTTAGGACAGGGAAACAGCTACCCTTCCAGGATTTAGCACAATGCCTCCTGCAATACGGGGAGATCCATAATCCTCGTGTTCGACTGACTCCTTTTCACAGGCTGCAGTTGCGTTTAGTTTTCTGGATTTATCCTCAAACGTGCGAAGGAAGACGAGTCCTTTAAAAGGACAAACAATACTACTTTTCTGGTGCACTGCGGAATCGTCCACTTCGCAAATATGCAGTGACCTTGTGGGTTGGCGTTTTACCACCATCACCCCTACGGTGTGAATCCTGCCTTGTCTGCTCTTGCGTACAAGCCTGTTCTAGCATTTGTCAGCGGACCACATGCTACGCTATATAGACTTCAAGTGGTCCCGTCCATCGCATGTTCGCATTGTGTCCTACACTGTCACAGCCACCTATAGCGCGCGTTGAAACGTGCGAAGCACGAGAAAGGCCTCGGAATATTCATACCTTTCAGAATCCACTCCGTTACGGCTCCCGAAATTCAAACGTTGCAAGTCAGTGACTTTTCGAAAGACTAAGAAGGCAGATGAATTTATAAATTAGCTTGAGGTTGCAGGTTATGAAACATGTAGGTAAAAGCCCAAGATCGGGAAGTGCATTACCACCACACACCGTTCTACAGAATTTAACGGTGAACCGTCCTTTCCCCTTCAGCACAGGCGTTGTGTTTGAAGCACACTTTATGCTTATCTGAAGCACCTTCATTCCTCAAGAGAAGAAACATGCAAAAATAGTTCATGAACGCGCCAGTGGAATATAAGAAGAATGCGACCGAACGGCGATTGTTATATATTCAAATTCCTTATATTTGCCCTTTGAAGCAAAGCCTAACGGCAAGACCACACTAGTTAAAAGTGCATGTTAATTTCTAGCATACTATACCAGCTCTGTTTTTAGCTACCTCTAGTTCAAATTTTAAAAGACCGCAACACAGCAGAAAAGTGTCTTTTATTCGAAAAAATGTGAGATCTGAGCTATATCTGCTGACCACATCTGCAGTGTGTGTGATGTGCTAGATGTTGGTCATGCGCACGACTGAATGACTGATGGCATGAATAAAGCAGAATCAACAGCCCCTTTAACTGCAACGCCGTTCTCGCCTCCCAGGTTGCTTTGTGGACTGGTAGGTGGCTACACCTGTTCGCGGTCGTTATTACAGAATTCGTGGTTCGTTTGCACTAGAAGCCAAATAAATCGGTGTGCATCCATATCTGTGTGGTTACTTAAGGCTGGTATCATGAGTTCCGCCTTTTCTACAGTTTTTCTTAGTTAAAACTATTCTAATTACCGCTCAAGGCTTTTTAAGGAGTAACCCTTCTATGCTGTCACCCCCCGGGTTCGTAACCAGTGGTGGCCTGAACACCGTGACCACATTTTTCGGTAAGATGTGGTTATGTAGCCCCACCTGTTGGACACAATACTGTTGGAGTTAGGGTTAATGCTATCGGTTAGGACGACTTTTTCTGAACCACTCAAAGTACAACCGCGCATTCCTAATAGCTCCTATTTTGCATATACTTACTCGACCTCGTCGCCTGTGCGTCCTCCGGCCCCACCTGTAAAAACTCCTATTACCAGCGGTCTCGTAGTACAGTGGGCTGGGGCATGCATACTTCAGGTGGGGCTACATGATAACCACATCTGACCCATTTTTTAGTTAACTCACTCACCAAATGCACAGCCGGTTTAACTGTGCATGCCTCCTCCTTCATCCAGTCCGAAGCTAGATTCGACCCCGCTACTGAAGTAGATAATTTCACTTCCCATCTTCCTCCCTTCCCTCCCTTGTTCTGAGAAGAACACATTGAAATTATTGTCGTGTGTTATTTTTTGGCCAAATAGCTTGAACGTGCCGTCTGTTTACCAACCATTGTCATCTTTCGTTTATTGAAAAAAGCGCTCACATACACACGACCACCACGATTGCGAAGGCGTTGCTGTCGTCCCTACAGATGATGATAATGATGGTGGTGGCGGTGGCGGCGGCGGCGGCGGCGGCGGCATCGAGTGTGTTGCTTTTACCCCGTTCGGGCCCTGGTTCCACTTTTAAGCTGCCCTTCTTCCGCCGACCCCCTCCCCCATCCCTCACACTCTTCCGACTCCCTAAAATGATCATTGAGACGAGGGTGGCGGTCATTGAAACAGCTGTCTTGGGGTGTCTGAATTCTCGAACGACAAATGAAGCCTCTCAGCATCGGAAGCTGACAGATCAGCCGCGCAGCGCCTTACAAAGCGGGTGGTTAGCCATTGAATGCGTTGATTTGCGTCCACATAATCCCCTTACAGTGGGTGATAGAACTCATGAAATATGCGTACATCGAAAACTAACCCCTAATACCTCGGAGACCGGCCAAAGTGCATCGATAAGAACCCGTCAGTTAGACAGGAACTACTTTCAGTTAGGCAGAAACACAAGCATAAAAAATAACATTACCTTGGTTAGAAATAACCAGCTTTTTATAGGAGAGGAAAGGCCGAAAACGCGAGGTGTGTCTCGTTTAGGAGACATGTTTCTTAAATTCATTGCTAGACACGTTGCAGAAATAACATTTTTCGCGAGGTCACATGCCGACAGACTGATCAGTAACTGGGAGATCGAAATATAATTGGCGGACGCAATCTCAAGCTCAATGTTCGAGCATTTTCTTCCGTATGCTTTCTGGAGACGGCGGCGCACGTGGTTCTGTGGTCTGCTGCCACCTAACTATACAGCGTGAGGCTCCGTGAAAGCTTTTACCCATGTAGTGAATCCTCGGGCGTTTTTTGCTCTATAGATGGCAGTGTAAGTCATATTTATAGACTTACCTAAACCCTAGACCTAATCGCCCGAGAAAATGGGCGTTTTTAACGAAGGACTCCGATCAAAACGTCCATGCTCAAGTAAAAAAACTTTCACTATTTAGTGCCCTCCTTAAAAAGTGCTTCGCTGGGGCTCTTTCTTATATGACTGCACATTTCCTTCTTTATCTTCCGAAGCAGTCAGAGAGAACAGTAATTTATCTGGCCTTTCAAGCTCTTCCCTAACCTATACTGACAACTTTTCTCTCGTGAACGATGTATTTTTAAATTTTACTTTTGGGCCGTTTTCGTCATTATTGCTTACTTTTAAATTCAATGCTACAAGGTGACCATATGAATGTTATACTGTTTCCTTTATAGCTAATTTGGTGTTCCTACCTTTTCTAAATGATATTGGCTGAAATTAAGTCGTGCAAAAACATCTTACCTGGTAGTTGAACCTTTTCGTTGTTACTCATGAAATGTTTGTGTGGGTCTGCAAATTATTCGACCTTATTTCTTTTTTTATCACTAAATTTCCGAGATTCACCTATCAGCACTTTT
Source organism: Spirometra erinaceieuropaei (assembly GCA_902702965.1). Classification (NCBI taxonomy): domain Eukaryota; kingdom Metazoa; phylum Platyhelminthes; class Cestoda; order Diphyllobothriidea; family Diphyllobothriidae; genus Spirometra; species Spirometra erinaceieuropaei. The sequence continues at coordinate 912,383 of CACRXP010000120.1, forward strand.
GAAGAAAGTGCCACTGCTTTTGCGAAAATGATGGGATCATTTTTACCCTGCAGAACGTGGTTTCGCGAACTAAATAATCATGTTTCAAGTTGGCGAGCGTTCTTTCAGATAACGTTTTTGTTTAAATTGATACCCTATGTTGGAGAAACACACACAAATACGCAGCTGTGGTCTGCGGTAATTATTATCAAAGGAAATTGTTGGGACATATGATAAAAGTTGATTTTCCCCGGAAAATTTGCAGTCAGAAACATATTCTGTATGAAAAGAGGATCTCTTTCTGAACGCGTTGAATGAGTGGGCAAGGTATACAGCGTGGGAGTTTATCCTGACAAATAATCTGGTTTTCCGTTTCTTGTGTTTCATCAGTTTGATTATATGCAATACGCCTTATTGTCAGTGACTAGTCGATGTACCCCGAGAGAGAGAGAGAGCTGTCTGGTGGGCCGCAAAATTTCACCGCCCAGGCGGGTGAACCTCGCGCGCGACTGCCTGATGAGGTTGTTCTCCTGTGAGGTGTGTTAACAAAGTCGCCTTAGGCCGCCGAAGCGAATATACTGCCTGACCAAATGAGCGTCTACCAGCGGCCACGCCTGCTGCACCTGTCTTGCTGTGTGGTTATCACGGCGACCCCATGATCTGAACTTCACCAAAGTCAGGCTCGTGGTCGGGTAGGGCGATGTACGTGACCATCTTAAGCCCCCTGTACCGCTAATTGTTGCTGGCTCATCATCGCCGGTAATAATCGGCCGATTGCCCCGGCTTAGTTACACTCTAGACGACTAAGCTGTAGCCGGTAAACACCGAATGACCGGTTGCTTTATTTGGGATGACGAGACGTCGAGTCGAGCTTGTGAACAAAACCAACTCCAGGTGCTCCCAGCAGTCTAGAGACAGTCACCAACACGTTTTTAATTTATGGGGTTTTTAGCCATGAGGTGGTTTGGCAGGCCTCTGCCATTAATAGAACTTTGGAGTCTCCGATTCCTCCCAGAGAACGTCCGCATGTATCCGTTAATTATAAGCAGCTCTTCGCGGTATTTTGGTTTGACCGTCTTGAGTTTTGGCATACTGCTAACCCATCAGTTCCTGGTAGTAAACGATCGCCTTTGTTTTTCTTTTCGAAAATTCGGGCCCCTAGTTAAGCTGCTTCCGTGGTGGCTTCCTCAGATTCTGTATGCCACTTGACAACTGAGCCACTAGTGTCACCTCGCCACCTGCAGGCCACTTACCAAAGCCTCTGTTCGTTGACATGGGGCTGGCCTTGATTGCTACCGACCTCATGCCAACTGCGGAACTTCCAGGGCCCGAAGTGAATGTAGGTTAATGTTCATAAGATCCCATCATCCACGGATAGCTGGGTCTGCGAGTCACATTCCCTATTTGCAACCAATTGTTGCCATCATTATTGCATTCTTTATGAGCGTGGTCAATTAATCCAGAGGGCAGTATCGCAGGATTTGCTGCAAGGAATAACCACTTGCATACCTGAAAAGCGTAGATGAAGGATTTTCGCCATCACTGCCGGCAAGGGAGTCGATTTTCCCGCGTCCATAGAAAGGAGTTTTGCCAGTACTCAGTGCAAATGCTGGCCTCCAGATGCAATTTATATCAGTCAATTCTCTATCGATTTGAAATTGTATTGGAGGACAGCTAAGTACAGTAAAATGTTTCCCTATTTTTTTCCTCTAAATGTAATTTAGGTCCTTCTGGCTTTCATTTCGTTATGGCTTCTGAAAGGAGGTATCCACGCCACACCGGGTGGCGTATCTCATTAAAACGTTGAGTGAACTTCTGAAATCTGATTTCGATCATAAAGTATTGCCTAGGTGTGGCTGTAATATTGAATAGCACGCAACATTATCCCATGATATTTAAATCACGCTAGGGTGCCGGCTTTCGAATGCGTATCCTCCCGGACGTCTGCAAACGCCACCCAGTAAAAGGTTTACTTAAGTAGTTTGATTTTGCCATCGTTTTTCAATGTCCTTGTAACTCTAAACATATTTTTTAGACAGCAGACACAAAAACATCCTTACTATGCTCAGTTTTTAGCAGGTTTTGTCTTCTTAACATTTTCCACTCGAATAAAACGTCCCCTTCAGCTTTAGGTTTTTGAATTCACGAAAAATTTCGAATCCGACGTGCCGTAGTACCTTCGCCTAGGGTTTCCACACCACAAACTGCACACTTTCCATTTAAGAAGATATCGTCCATTCCTCTGTGCTAGGAGGAAGGTGCCATATAGCGCTCACAAATTGTTGCCATGGAGGTTGATCATGCCGTATACTTCATAAGGGGTATTAATAAAAGCACGGATATAATGTTATCTAAGCGGACATTTTGCGATCTTGGTGAATGCCACTAAAACTTGTTGTAACCGAAGGGCCTAAAGAAAACTCAACTTGCTGGCAAATGGACTCGGGAAAAGGTGTTTTGTGTGGGCTTTCAACAAAATATGTTTGGATTTACAAAGACATAGGGTATCAATGGAGAAAAATCATCCCACTCAGGCAGTCCCTTTTTGGTGAGCGGCCGGAAGGATCGTCATGAGAAATCCGGTGTTCCGCAGTGATTGTAATTATGAGACTTTTTAAGATCGTTAAACGCCTGTTCGTGCAGCATCTTATCTGTCGGTTTATTTTATACTGCTTACGAAGAATGCGACATAGTCCACATTCGACGTGAAATTTTGTGAGCTGCATGTCATATCTTCTTAAGAGAGTGGGGCAATGTGTGATTATCCGTACACGGAGCACATAGATTAGAAAACCTAGGCGCAACTGGAACAGGTCGGAAAATTTTATTATAACTGAAAATTACCCTTTCTTTGAATATGAAATTCGGAGAAAACACAGTTTTCCACCAAACGAGTACACAGAAGAATATTTTTGTGCATATTTTCCATAAGAAATATTTGAGTTTATAAGTGCATCGAAAACCAATAGGACAATCCATGCTACTTAAGTAGTCCTTTTTGCCGAGCGTGGTTTTTATAGGTTGGCGGGATGAAGCTCGTTCAAAGTCCGACATCCTAGTTTGGCTTAGATATCATAGGAGTCTTTTGCGTGCTAATCAGCATTGACAGTTCAGCCAACGATGTACGCCGTGTGCTCCACAGCATGGCGGTCTTCAGGGACTGTGACTTGCGCGTGAATCTGTTTATAATGATAGTGGGCTTGCACAGCATCTAGCTCATCTTAGCCCAGTGTCACGACAAAGCCGGGGGACTGGACGTGCGATCGGCTCAGGTGGCTGGCGCGGCGCGGACCTCCGCCTAGGCGTGCTACCACATCCATATGTGGCATTTGTAATGGGCTCGCATCCACAATAACGTCTGCTTTTCCCATGTTGTCCTGCCGCATTTGCCTCTGGGCTGGCTAGTGACTATTACAATTCCACCTACGTAATGCCTTCTAACCGATTTGTCATGAATTACATCACCTATTACATATCCCAGCCTCTTACCCGTCATCCCCGGCGTGTATATTTCAGCATTTCTACATTTTCAGTCAGCCGTTGGTGCATTGCAGCTGTTGACTCAGCGCATCACATCTGTCGCAAGTGCCATCTATTCTGTTTCCACCTAGGCGCAGGAGATTTTGCGATACCTCAAAGTGAACCCAATGCCTTCGCTCACAGACTACGAAGTTTGCATAGCCGTCAGCCTCGTGGACACAGCAACCCTGGAAACGGATTGGTCCAGTATTGGCGGTCTGGACAGTCTCATTGCTGACCTCTGCGAGTCCGTTATTTACCCCTTCCGTGCTGGCCCCTACCTCCCACGCTCCAAGCTATTCCGTCCCCCCAAGGGTGTCCTCTTCTACGGGCCGCCGGGTTGTGGCAAGACAATGCTGGCTCGAGCAACTGCGCGGGCGGCAAAAGCCAGGTTCTTCAATCTTCAGGTAAGCATGCACCACCCTCTCCCCTCATCGCCCTCCACTCCCACCACTTTAAGCTGGCCGTCAGTATCTTATTTGCAAAACTGCTTCCACCGAATATTCTTATGACAGCCAATGAAGTGCGGTGGTCAGACCGGCTTGTAGAACAGAGTATGATCAATTAGAGTTCGCTTTGCTGTCAGTGGCCAAACCCTCTGGGCGTCTAAGGAGGCACTCACTGGTTATATGCTAACGCTATAGCTTGCCTTAGCCCGCGTCGAGTAAATCAGAAATGCCTATGCAGTTCGCTCTCACTTCCACTGGTTCGCCTTTGCGCTGCCACTCTCACTATTTTTGTTGTTTCCACATGACAACCATTTGACGAGGCTGCATCCTGCGTCCCAGTCTATTTAAATATGCAGTTCGCTGAATTCTCTGAGAGCCTGAGCGGATTTTCGACGGGGCCAAATTTGCATCAGAGCACCGATGACCGGACTCGTCTGCATTGACGCTATTTCCGGCCTGCGAGCGCCTACGGAATGTGACCTAAGGGTAAAAGAGGCGGCTGTGTCAGTCGGTTCATCCATCAACGCTACAAGAAATTGAAGCACTCTCTGCCACATCTGTGACCGATCGAAGACAGCCCCTGTCGCCAGCGACTAGAATAAGCGTACTATTACGAGTGTCTGGGTTATACATTGAGTGACGATCGAATATGCGGCTCTGATAAGAAGATGAGAAGCAAGGACCCCTCTAATACGGGGCCTTATGGGTGGGAAAACGTAACTAACAGGGAGCTGTATTCGGTAAACAAAAGTTTGAAAATCACATTTACGCCGTTAGCTGGTTTAAATACGCCAACAAAGCATAAAAATGCGAGCGCGCAATTTGAAATACTGGAAATTAGCAACTGTAAATGGGCAGAAAAAAATGAAAGCCGAGTGATTGCTTAGACCTTCCAAACGAACCTATCGCAGCCCGCGAGAACAATCGCGTTGAAGGAGAAAATGTGACGATTATATCATTAACTCGACTTTCGGGATGACCGCGATCGAATATATGACTGGAGTTGTTGGTGTCGACAGCCTAAGCTTAGACTCATAGCCCTGGTTTCTAGTCCCCACCCCTAACTCTAACCTCCCCATAACTCTCAACCCCGGTCCTACCCCTAAGCCGACAGGCGCGACCGGGAATGGGTGAAAGGGAAGGGAGAGGAGTTAAATTAAGCCAACCCAGATGACACATCTCGGTATTCGATAAGAGTGAAGACTAGGTATAGGCACATCCCTGAACCTCACCAGCCATGGCTTTCAAGTGCAGACAGTGGGGACTGCATTATCATTCCAATCGATGCCGTTCTAAAGGCTTATCTCATCGCTCTACCGTTTCAAGGAACTTGCCATGACATCTTCATTTCAGCGAATATCTGCGTGTGTTGGGTATCCGGTCTGTCAATCCGCCTCCGTGGTTGGGATCTGAGGCCGTGCGGTTAAAACACGAGTAAAAACCGAATGTTTTAAACCACTGTTGTCCATCACCTGTCCTTACGGGCAATTTGTCCCTGCAACATCGTGAGGATATCTCAGGCTATCTGAGAAAGATTGTTGAAGTAGCCTGGGAATTTTCTCCGCCCATGAGTTTAGAGTTGTCGCTCCCGGTCTACCGCCGTTCCACACTGGAGGCGAACGTGGGGAGGCTAGTTTAAAACCTGATTTACATTAGCCCGTCAGTATATAATGGTTCTTGGACCTGCGTTACTCGCTCTTCGCCGTTGGAGATGTAGATGAGTGATGTCGGCTCTGCTTATTTCCAGGCCCAGTTCTTTCATTAAAAATGTGTTTCGACATCCTTATCGCACGGCGTGATACGGGGTAGTGACAGCATGTCGCGAGTGCACCTTATTTATTTGTTTACGTCTTCTAATTTTCATCGCGGCAAAACAAACAAGTCTCTTACCACTTTTGCGGTAAAAAGGTCTCACATTTGCAAAACGGGACTTTTGTAGTTGGGTTCCCCCCTTGCTTCTTGAAAACACTGGGACCTCTCATACCTGATCCCACCTTATTGTCGTGGACGCAAAACTCCATTTTCGGATCCCAGAGGGGTAGTAGTTTAAAATTTGCAAGCTTATATTTGTGTTCTTTTATAGAACAACGTGCATAAGCAGGAGGTCTTGGCCTATGATATACAGCAGCACAGGAAATTACTTTGGTATCAGGAAGCGTTCATTTTCGTCCGAAATTATCCTCTTTTGTCTTCATGAAACAGATTTGGAATGTACTCTTCCCTAGTGAAGGGCATCCCACGCCTCAATTCAATCCAACAAAAATAACACTCAAATTTTGGTCACAACATTTCATGAGGTACGCCGCCTACCGTAGTTGTAAGTAGCTGAGCCCCTCAGTTAGATGTATGGTGTCTTTTTGAAAATGTTTAACGTCGAGTGCCTTGGCATCTAGGACAACGTCTGCAGCCAGGTGGCCTTGGACGGCTGGCCTACTTTCGCTTTTAGATCCCCTACCGGCCGCGCTTCCATGGCGTCGTCCTACTTTATCCTCTACGTGCTCGTTGGCCGCGGACATCAGCGGAAGGGAGGGCTTTTGGCTGAAGTCGAGACAATTATTTCCGGTCAGTGTAAGCTGGTCTCCTTCGCGCAGCCTTTGAAAAACTGCCGTTCTCCTACTACTACGGGATACTGACTGTGCCGGGTCAAAGGAATTTCTTTCACAAAGGGCCTGTGAGCACACTGTCCGAGTTAGGAACACCTATCGTTTGATCTATCATCTGTGCGTAAATTGGCCTATCGGGTGTGGTGAAATGAATGTACTGTATAGCCTTATCTCGTACATCAAGCTAGGTTGACTGTCAGCAGCCAGATTCTGCTGGAGATTATTGAGTGAACCCCACCAGAAAAGATCTATTCTTTTGAGGAGATCCAGCAGCCTACCTTCCAGACTAGTTTCTTTTTTTACCTATATTTCTATTTGTGTTTAAAATTGGTTCACCAAGAGGTAGATATTGAAGCATCTACTCCTTCGTCGAAAGGGATGGGTGAGAGGGAAGGGGGAGGACGCCCGTGGCTAATAAAGCTAACCGGAAGCCAGTAGATGGAAAATTTTATCTCTCCCGTGAGGCGGTGCCCGTCACTTGTTGAAGTTTGCGAATGTCGCCGCCTAATTGGACACGCATATCGACTCCCGCGCTCGCGTTCACTCGCGCGGACGCTTTTGCGCCGTCGCTACACTGAACATCTGACCGGACTCGGCTTGAAGAGAACTCCAGTCTACATGTAGTTGGGCCTTGTTAGACTACTCTGTGCGCTTCCTCTTCATGGTCGCTCTGTTGATGCAGGCTGTTATGTTGCTATCGAAATCCAACAGTTGGTTGTTGTGCATCTGCACTTAATATACCGTGCCTGTCGATGTCTGCTGTTTTCTCCCATTTTTTATTGATCATGTGAATGTGCACAGTATACAACACTTTTAATCTTGGCCTCAGTGTCATCACCCGATTGGTTGGTGTCGCCATGACGCCTCTGTTTACTGTCCCATTTTTTTTCAAAAATGAACCTTTCCGTGGGCTTCGGCCTTCGATCATTGAGAGTTAGCGCGGTGCTAATTCGCCACTCTCGTCGAATGGTTCCGGATGCTTTTTTGGCCTTTACGACCTAAATTCTCCATTAAAGTGATATATATCACTTCTCGAGGATAGCTGCAGTTGCCATCCTCTTCATTGTCCCCCAGCTGCGATTGTTCTAGCTTTGCCTCCGGTCTGGAGAATAGTAGTCCGGATACCGGCTTCCAAAGGGGGGCCATTGACAGCTCACTTAGGCCTTATTCTCCTGTAGATGTTTCTGTGGTTAGATCTAAATTTTTTTCTGATATGCGTAAGTCTTGGTAGATTCAGCATTCGATATTTTACATCTCTGTCCCGTCGTACTTCCCTTTGACCTCTTCTTCCGATAAAAATATTGTCTACTAATTGTTGGTGACGCGGGCCTAATTGGACCTACAGTATCCGGCCTATCTCATGAAATGTTAACCGAAATTTTGCAAAAAAATGAATTACTTGGGTGGGGTTGTAATATTGATTATAGTGTGCAATAGTCTCAGGATGTTTCGGTCGCACCAGGATGTTGACTTTTGAATGAGCTTCTTTTTGGTCGTCTGCAGAAACCACACTTGACAGAGGAATGACTACTTAAGTGCCTAATTGGGTTTTTGGGAGGTTTGAATAATTCGGCGGCCTCTTTTGGTTTGGACATTGGCTGTACTCCAGCCATTCCCTTGTTGTCTAGGGTTCGAATCCCACCGAGGCCGCCAAGTCTGAGCCGAATGAATTTCTTAAGTAGTATAGATTCATACCATTAATTGTACACGCACTTACAGGTTCAAACATATTTTACAGAAAACATCCACAAAAATACGCGTCCTTGTACTCATTTGGTGGCAAATCATGTCCCCTTCAAGTACTACACTCGAAGGAAGAGCATCTTTCAGTTTAATTATGGAATTTAGAAGCTGTAGGATGCCCTTTCATGCGGCCTCGCATCTGTTCGTTTATTAATGCTGTTCATGAAGTATACTTTGTAATCGAAGTCCATTGAAAGATGTATGAGCCCAGTATGACATTTTAGTAACATGGAGAAATTAATGATTCTTCCCACACGGAAAGTATACAGCATGTAGTTTTCGAAACACTAAGCGTAAGTGTAACTGCTGGTAAAGTTCTGACTTATTTGGCATCGAAACAGTTTTTAAGACCTAAGGATACCCGTTTTTCACGCATAAAATGTGAAGAAGACGCAATTTGCTACCAAATGAGTACACGAAAAATATCCTTGCTCGTGTTTTGATAAAGCTTTACTGAATTTATTTAGACACCTAACGTCAGTGGGAAACTTTCATACATCTGAAATAGTATTTTTAGGACGTGGTTTCTGCATGCGGCTGAAAAGAAGCTCACTCAAAAATTGGCGTCCCTGCATGTCTGAAATATCTTGGTACTATGTTGCTAGATAATCTTGCCTCCCCACTGACGCTATACTGTTAAATCGAAAACGCTTTCCAGAATCTCGGTTTGCATTTCATGAGACAGACGAGATACCGTGTAGACGAAGACAAGGGAGACTGGAACTAACAAGTCGCGGGATCGAGCCACAGGTGTTCCACACCTCGGGGTTGGGTACGACTGGCTGACGACGGCTAATAAGTCAGAAATGGCCATTCCAGTCTCCCTTGTCTTTGTCGGTAACACCATTCTGCCTATATTATGCGCCGCTGCGCGGCTGCTGGCTGGACTCCAGTGAAAGCCCGAAAGTCACAACAGGACGAGTGAGTTCCGCAAGAATGATCGGCGAGCACCCCTCTTGCACAGATACTGTAGGTTGCCCTCTTGTGTTTGTGAAGGTGATACTCAGTACTTGTGCTGAGGTTATAGTGCTTTGCCGAAGTTTCCAGCTGACAGCTGGTCACACCTTCCCATGTGACGTTGCTTGGGTCTACTCGTACACTGAAGCCCCGCAGACTTGAGAGTTAGTCCCACTCCGACGAAGACTTCAGACTGGAGTGAAAGTACTCGGAGAGATTGTACTCCGCGTCCTACCGACTGGCCAGCGCCCGGGTATATGTTTCGATAATTCTGGGTGGGATTCTCCATGATGAGGTCTCTCCTGATGACGAATTCCACTGGACATCAGATCATGCTTCTCTTCGATCGCCGCTCAAGAAGAACACGTCTCCTTCTTCGACGTAATTGAATTGTGTTTGTGTCTCAGCGAGCTTAGCTTAAAATGACTATGTCCGCGCGATGTAAAGTGTGTTCATGGAGTGCCAGATCTTTCCAGCTTTTCTAGCCTCTGGGTAGTTTAGGAGTTTACTTGCGATCAGAAATCCTACCTGCCAAAAGGAAGGAACTCGCTCAGACAGTGAGGACTGCCTGGGCATCGATCGCAGCCTCTTCAGCCTTGAGCATTGAAAGGCACTTCGGCAACCATAGTCAGTTGATAGTTAGCAGTCTGTGCTTAGGGCACAGTTTCCAGCCCATTGCTCTGCGGTGGGCCGCCTGTGGCTGCTTAAGCATCCAGACGGCTACCGAATTCCAACTGCAGCGTGCAAACGATCTGACTTAACCAGGGACGCCCGAAAGGACGTAGGTATCGGCTTGTCTAAATACTTGGGAGTCGTTGCTCTTCGTGTTGAGGATGATCTTGTTCCTACACATGAGCTGGGCGTCTTCGGCTTAATTCTACCCTTCCAATTTCATCCTGATCTGTTAGGACCTCTAGCAGTGAGATGGGGTTCGATGACTGGCCTACATGTTGTAACACGGCTATTTCCTCCATCATAACCGGACCAGGCCTACCATGCTTATCCACCGAGGTTAGACCTTTCTTTCATTCGGTCTCACCCGGTCATTGGAACCCTTGCCCGAGTCTGGTTCTTGCGCCTAGCGCAGATCCGTGGAGTGAGATGTGGGCTTAACAGAAGTTTAACTCACCTCTTCGTATGCCAAGGCATCTGGTGCGACTGTAGGTCCATTAAAGTGAGGTTCCTCCCTGCACACCCCCTGCACACCAACCACTACCACCATCGTCAGCCTGCTCCGTCATTTTCTACCCCTTCACTTCCTCATTATCCTCCCTATCCTGGTTGCGGGGCTTTTCCGCTCTTTACACTACTTCTAATTTTCATTCATCTCTCCCACACACGGTTTCGCCGATCACCCACGCGAATACGCGGACATCAGACTCGTGCAACTGAACCGAGAGTAAATTTGATTGCCTCGTCAGGCACGTGCGAAACCAGCAGGTGATGCTGCTACGACTTTAACTGACCGCTTAGGATATCCGTGCACTTTTTGTGAGACACGGCCATTTAAGTTTGTACGTAGCCGTCGAGGTCATGACCGAATTATCAGTTAAAAAAACAACTGATCATCTAGCCTAGTGGGCACACTACCATCCCCCATGTCATTAAGCACACACAGAAGCCTGCCTTAACGGTGTACTTTTTTAAAAACTTATTACAACTCCTTGTTTACTGGATAACACTGTAAGCACCTAGTCTGGTCCAGTTCGGCATGTTTGGGGAAAAGTATGTATGCGCCCTTTACCGCCCTATTGCTAACAGAGACGTCGGAAGAACTGGGTAACAATGTAAGGAACTTACAGCGAGCATTACGTCGGTCTATTCACCATTATTAAGGCTGCTTTCTAAAGCAACGAAGAGGCGTGACCGCATGCTTGGATTTTCTGGGATCCAGATCAATGTATGTTTGGTAGATCGTCCTTTGAAGCGTCACAGTACTCGGTGGCACCCCGGGGCCGTCGTTTTTTGTTGGTTGGCAGTACCAAGATGAGTCTTTCGTCTATCCTCATGTTCGATTTGTTCCGCTTGTGACACATGGTTTTCGCTAATGTGAGGAGGTCTGTTTTTGCCTGATTACACTTCCTCCGCCTTCTTCCGAAATCCCTTTTTCTCATATTTTGCGAGGAGTTTATTGTGTACTTCAAGATACCCCACATACAGGGAGCCGCCTTCATCATGGAGGTCGTAGTCGTCAGGGAGAAGACTCTGAAGGATCTATATCGACAGTCAACAATAAGGATGCTGAAGCATGCCTGCGATAGTTGTAGCAAAAACATTATTCGCCCTAATTTTCGGGATTTCTACCTGAACCGGTTTCGAGTGAAAACCCGAAGTCAGGAGAATAATATTCTTGTTCCGGTGATCCCATCCTTTCGTTTCAACTCTGTCGTGGAAGTCGCCTTTTCGGTTGTATCTGTGGTAGGATGCTGATAACAGTTGTGGCAGGCGCGGCATTCTTGATATTTCTAATGGGTACACTTTGCTAATGTAAAGTAGTCATGCAGGGTAACCTCGATAACATCTGGATAGCATATTCTTCAATTAGTTTGGTCCAACGACTTCCGAAAATTCCAAGGCAGTACACAGTCTGACAGCAAATGAGATGACATAGGAGCAAATCCAGGCATTGAGGCGTTAGTTCTTGTTTAACTCAGCTACTGAAACCAATCACAGCAGCACATTCAGTTCTCGGTCAGACGGGGTTCACGAACGAAAAGAGGAACCTCACCTGACATCAAGTGTCGTCACCCCTCACGGCTCATAAACCACGCAAACTACCCGAAAGATACAACGGGACGCCATGAGGAAAATGCAGGCCACCAGATTCATCGGTATCGCACCTACAGACGAGGAGTTTGCCATCGGCGCAGCGGATAAAACAAACTACCATCAGAAGGTTAAGAGTTTACTGGAGGATCGGCAGCACTCTGACCCATACCAATCCAATTCATTAAAGACGCGAATGGACGATATTGGTATGAACCTGTTGCTACCGGTTAACCTGTGCAACATTGGCGATCGACTGGTGCATGAAGAGAGCCCGAGAACCGGTCTTGATCTGATTCTGCGGCCTTCTGGGCTGCATGAAGGCGACGCTCCCCTTTGACTCATCAAAGGTACTGCAGGGTTTTACCTTGGTAAGTAACGATGTGAAGGGCGCGCGAGTGAACGCTCCTTCCAGTGGCAACATTGGTGATCCAGTGGCAGAGTACAGTAGATATGCTATCACATGAAATGTTGACTGAAATTCTGAAACGTGTTTTCAATTCCAAAAGACTGTTTTAGTAGGGTTGTAATGTTTATTAGCATGCTGCACAGTGTTCAGATATTTCAGTCATGTAAGTATGCCGGCTTTCGAACGAGCCGGCAGGTAGCACGAATTGTTACCATCGATTTCTGACACCCTTATTAATTCAAATATATTTTACTGAAAACATGCACAAAAATGTACTTTCTTTTACTCATCCAGCATCAAATTAAGTCTTCTTCAAATTTTATATTCGAGGAAATAATATTCTTCGACTTCAAAAAACTTTCTCAATTCCCGAATAATTTCTAATTCGAGGTGGCGTTACACATGTATTCGGGGTTTCCGAGCTACAATCCGTATACTTTTTGAGCAAGCAAAATCATACATTTATATATGGTTTTATGAAGATGACATATAGGGCGTATAGATTTTCATAATGGATGTGGACCAAGTTGCCAACTTTGTGAGCGGCATTACTAAATGCGCTGATGCGATGCTGTGCGATCGGACACTTCACGGTCATTAAAACTCTAATAATTAAAAGCTTTTTGAAAATTGGAAAATACTATTTTTTCAATATAAATTCGAAGAAGACGTAATTTTTTATCAAATGAGAAAAAGAAAGGGTATTTTTATGCATATTTTCTATAAAATGAATTTGCATTTGGAGGGCATCGAAAACCAATGTGAACAATTCATGCTACTTACGGAGTGTTACGGAGTGTTGCCTAGGCAAGCGGTCGAAAAGGATCTTTCTCGAAAGCCGGCATCCAAATGTGACTGAAAATATCTTGATATCATACCACACTGTGATTAGTATTATAATCCTGCCTAAGTAACCTTTTCGAATTGAATACGCATTCCAGAATTTCGGCGAACATTTCGTGAGATAGCATATCTACTGCAACTATCACGTCAATCATCAACGCCAGTAATGAAACTGTGGCCATTAATGACTCAAATGCGCACGTCCGACAGATGGTTGCACCAAGTACGACTAGCTGCGGTGAATGGGGTAGCTGCTAATTTTGGTACGTGCGTGGTCGCATAGCAACTGCATTCTATGAATACCACATCCTCCGTGCGTCCGTTGTGGTCCCTGCTGGGGGACTGCGTGTGTGAAGTGACATGTCGGACGAGTAAAATTCTTGTTCCAGCCACCATGTTTCCTCCTTCTCAACCGTCCTGCGGCTTCACGACATCGAAAGGAGTGTGTGGAGGGGGCTGTGGAGACGGGAGACCAGGTAGCACGAACACAGAATAGCCATTCCACGGGCGGAGCCACTGTCACTCTGGGCTGTTCACACTTTCAGCTTTGTTGTCACGTTTTTAGTCGTACCGGCGGATGGCAGTACGGTGGCTGAATGGATTTGGGGGAGGGGGTGGGCTTGGAACCAGGCCACTTGTTAATCGTGTGTGTATGTGAACGAGATTGTTCAGTCTACACTCACAGCGGTTTATTTTGTTGATTACGGCCTAAATCTGAGAATGAACTCTAAAACTGCTATGATAGTTTTGTACGGCTGATATATGATTGAGAATTGGTGAGAAAGAACTATTTCGGCGCTCATGTCGTTCTCTTCTCGTTTTCTGCCTTTGTGATGTTCTCCCGCCCTTGAGGCAGTGCGCACGTTTGGGATATTTTGGAAATTATTTTCTCCACCGGCTGGAAATGAGAACTGTTGAACTCTTGCCCTCTTAAGGCGTTCATCGGGATAATTTTACCAGCTATTGATAAGTCTCCCCTTCGGATCTCTTCTGGGTGCCAGAGCGGAGCGTGAATACATGACCAGACCGGCCAACATTAATTTAGTCAAAACAGCGATCACCCAGTTATCGATAGGCGTCAAAACTGCCCCTAACACGACAGTCCCCTAAATAGAGCGTTGTCATACAATTAATCCTCGACTTTGGCCGCTCTCAGCCGTCAGGCTGTCAGGCCGTTTGATGCGCCACGACCGTTATCCCCATCTACCCCCCATGCCTGCTTCGCCCCCCTGCGCTTAAACGCCGGCCACAAACCTATGCTGACAAACTGGCCGAACTTTCGCCCATCAGACTGTCTCTCGGTATGTCCGAAATTTGGACTATCCTCCCACTTACCTGGACTGGTGGCTCTAATAAAAGGACTGAACTTGCGGTGTTGCATACGACCCGTTTCTGTTCTTTACCGCTTTGGTGCGAAACAGCTGTCTACTCGACGAACTGGCGGTCAAATCAATCGAAGTTCACTCTATTTTCAAAGTTCTAGGTTAGTGAGTTGTAAATGGATTCTCGCAAACCGCTGTGTAAACTGTTGAAGTTCTCGCATTAATTTCACGCTTTCTTGACTGCAGTGTTGTTCGTCGTGCGCTGTGTGCAACGTATTTTCAAAATGTATTTGTAAATCTGTCTGTTACGGCCCTGAACGGAGTACTAGCCTTCTGAATACTACCATAATCGACCTCTATTTACTTCCATGCATCCAGTTGGCCAGACATCATGTGACCCTAGGTCCCTTCCTATCCTGTTCGCGGACTTTTCAATCCCGCTATTCTTTTTATGAGACGTCTTGCAGGGCTTTCAAATTGTTCAGAGATCAAGCACTCATAAGGTGTTCTCAGAAAATTTTACAGCTCCAGTCCCGAGGCAGGGCTTGACGTCACACGTGTCTGCCTCCTCGTTGAGCTCACTTCTGTGGCCAGTCAGAAAGCGATCTCTCCTTTCACTTGCCGAATAGAACTGATGACATTGTTCTCTCTGTCCCTACGGTCGTTTCTGCCCCCTTTCCCCCTCCCCTTTGCTCCGTGTCCTCAATTGCATATGGTTACATTGCGACGAACCGTCGAAACTAATAAACCTTTGTCATAATTGAGACCTTCGTTTGCATAGGTGCTGAGCCGTTCGGGGGGAGTTCGTCTAATCCTCCTTCAGCACCCTTTATATCCGTACTTGCACGCATCTTCCTAGCAGGAGCGGGAATGAGAAATGAGTCATTGGCCATGTGAATCAATCGGGAGCGGCTTAGAGCCAGCACTCCCTTAACAACCCTCTTCGATGTGTCTGTTTGCTTATTGTCTGCCATTATGCCACCACATGGGACGCACACGAATGGAACGGCCCATTAAGACGGCCTCTTAGTGAAACTGAGGCGAGGAACTTTGGTGCTTGCAGCTTTTCCTCCTATTGCACACTGATCCGCAAATTTGCTATACTCCGTCCGGAGACATTTGGTTCTAGCAAATGATTTATCAGCCTAACAAGCCGCTGTTGGTTTTTATGCTCGGTTATCGTCCCATGGCTGAGTGCATTTGATTCTTCTCCCTTGTTGTTTAGATAAGCAACCTTGTGAACATGTGGTATGGCGAATCACAGAAGTTGGCTGAAGCCGTCTTCTCTCTCGCACACAAGCTGCAACCGTCGATCATCTTTATTGACGAAATCGGTAAATTTGTCGTACACGTGCGATTTGACTGCTTGAATTAATCAGCTTCTGCATGCAGCCTTTTCTTCCCGTGTTTGTCTGTTTATTGTATTAATCGTACGTTCTGTTACAGGTAAGGTCAGATTAGTACACACACAAGCATACACACACACGACAATTCGACCGTCTCATACGACGATATCCACCGTATGCTCCACAGTAGGGTGGGGCAGGGACGGTAACTTGCGCGGGGTTTATAGTGCCATCAGACTTGTGCTGCATCTACCACACTCTCTTCTCCTCCTCCTCCACCTGAGCCCGCTGTCAAGCTAGAGTCACGAAGACCGGAGGTGAGGGAGGCCGCAGGTGGATGGCACGGTCGAGCCCGCACCTTGACATTCCGCTCCATACTCCCTGGTCCACACAACAAATAACCAGGTTTTTGACCAGCAACAACAGAGATTGGAGGCTGGCACGGCCGAAGCCGCACCTAGGCGTGCCGCCAACGCCCGACACACACACAGCAGTTCGGCCGTCTTTACCGACCATGTCCACCGTGTGCTACGCAGCAGGGCAGAGCAGGCACGTGGACTTGAGCGTGAATCAGTTCATAGTGGATGTGGACTTGCACAGTGTCTACCGCACTCTCTCCTCCCCCACCTAGACCCGGTATCAAAACACAGTCAAGAAGACCGGAGGCGGGAGAGGAGGAGGAGGAGGGCACAGGTGGATGGCACGGTCGAACTTGCACGTTGGCGTCCCACTCTGCACCCCTGGTCCACACAGCAAATGACCGGATTTTTAACCAACGACAGCATTGGGGAGGCGGCATGGGTCCCAGTGTGCGCGACGTCTGCCAGCAACCGGGTCTTCCACCGCACCCCGAAATGTTGGCATTTATTACGGCTTGCAATCCGATTACGCCTGCCAGAATCCGTGTTGGTCCAGCCCATCTACCACGTGGCCCGTTCTAGGGGCACACACACAAAAATGCTTAGGCAGCTATGGTTCCCTAATCAAAACAAAAGACGTGTTTGGAAGGCGTTCGAGTGGGTCGACCTTTGCTTAATATTGTTTGTTTGACCGGATAAAGTTTAGGTTCCAGTCCGTTATGATTTGATTTCTCGAGACCCGAATTTAGTGTTGGCGTTGTGTGGCTGCTGGCTTCCAATCCGTTGTCCCTCCCCCACACCTTCATTCCTGACTTATCGATTTTTTCCCTGGTATAGCCTGCAATAACAATGTTTTCTGGACGAAATTTTCCCGAACTTGCTGCATTCACGTAGTAACGTTGCTCTTGCCGTTCGTTGCCTGCGCAGTAGAAAAATAGCCAAGTTCACTTGTTCTCCGTTTTTATAGGCACAAGTTTCGAGAGAGGAAGTAAAGTTTGAAATTTCTAAGATTAGGGGACTTCTGAGGACAGACTAGGATAATCAATGAAGTCAGGCGGCCGGCAAATGTTTGCCTCGGCTCAGGATTGAACTGCCTAATAACGCCAAGCGTTCTCACTTGGAGTTAACACATCACCCTTAATAGTTTTATGAGTAGTTTTTAAGGAATGCTTTTTGGGGAATTTATTAATGCATGCACCTCGACGCACATCCTTACTGGTAGTCACCACAACGCTTACAGACCACAGGTCATACTACTTCCACTGTGGCATAGGTGCGCCCTCAAGTAACTACTGTATTACGCACCTACGTGTATGCATATGTCTTCAAATGCTGATAACGCGGGTTTATTCCAGCCCTTCTTGTCTGTACTAGTGTTCCTCTTAGAATTATGACGGTTTCTCCGTCAAATTTAATCTGATTCCCAAAAGGGGAACTTCGTAGGTTGCGGTTTGTCATGTTTCTCATCCCAGGAAGCATATGAGTGTCCCGTCTTTGTTGTTACCCATAGTACGGACCCACTTCCCCATCCGTAACTAGATGTGGTAAGTCGTGAAATGCTATGATTTTCAGTAGAAAAGTCCTAAAATGCGAAATTCGCTCACGTCACGTTCTGCAAAGTTTTACAGCCCTTCCTAGAAAACAGCATAGTTTGGTTTATAACTTAATATTTGCTCACATAAAAGTAATTGATTTACGCAGAAAACTGGAATTTCAAAAAATGGCTTGTTACAAATCACTTAAGTAAGGTTAACTATAAGGATGCACAAAAAGGCGGTATTTAAAAAGAGGAAAAATAATGAAAAATAATAACAAATGCAAAAAGTCCCCATTTTTTTGACCATCCATGTGTATTTAATACAGCAGAAAATCAGGCATGGAGATAGCCAGGCTGGCAATGGCGAATCGCTCGATGTGATTATCTAGCAATAAATGAAGCTTTTCTTGCATTTAAAGATCCTCCTGTCCTTGTGCGGAAAGACGCCGAAGGCTGAAGATCGCGTCGTTGGAGGCTGCGTGCAGACAGGCTGGCTATTGTCTAAGAATTTAGATTAAAGTTACAAGTTACTTTAAAGTGATGGAAAAAAGCTCTATAGTGTAAAATTATGATATCCGTTCGGTGTCGGTGTTTGCAACTAAAGACACCCTTTGCAATGTCGATGAGCACCTTGCTGTTAATGGTGTCTATGGCCTACTCTCAGACTGGTCGCTCTCAGACTTTGATGACCATTCAAAACCATCAACCATTGACCGTTCTTGAGGGTTTCCGTCGGCCCGATGTGTTCTTGTAGGAAGTTAATTTCCACATACGACTACCTTGGTTGACTTTTTAGGTTTATCTAGAATTTAGACCTCGTCACAAATGTAACTGCTCTTCCGGAATGAAGGCCCGTGCTCAAGGCTATACATACCAGTTCTGTGCGCACAAGAGA
Source organism: Spirometra erinaceieuropaei (assembly GCA_902702965.1). Classification (NCBI taxonomy): domain Eukaryota; kingdom Metazoa; phylum Platyhelminthes; class Cestoda; order Diphyllobothriidea; family Diphyllobothriidae; genus Spirometra; species Spirometra erinaceieuropaei. The sequence continues at coordinate 931,110 of CACRXP010000120.1, forward strand.
ACTTCGTACAAGCCCTACAATTACCATGGGTTAAAGCCACCATGCCAGCCACCTACGTTTAATTACCCGTCTCAGTGCCCACCATCCCCTTCTCCCCCCTGACACTGACGTTAATTTCGTTTTTCACCTCGCACAGCCAGACCCTCCTCCCAAACCCCAGCTACAGAAAAACTTCTGCCTGCCCGCATTTTCTGTTTAATCACTTCGATAGCAATATAAATGTATAGGCCTGATGAGAATTTATCGAAAGCTTACGTGCGCTCGCCAAATTGTCCTTTGAAAAAATAGTTTCTTGTAAGTTCCCTGCTTAATAATAGCTTTATCATGGTCTTCTGCCAGTGAAATGCAAATTCCTTAATTCTTTTCCTAATTACAATCAGAGACCGATGACATGAAATGTTAACGGATATTCGTAAATGCGTCCTTGACGGGAAGGATTAGTTAGGGGGGGGGGGGGTTGTAATGCTGATTATCTCATAATCCCACGATATTTCCAACACGTAAGGGTCGAAATGTACCCTTCCTGCAGGTATAAAATTTGAAGACGTAATTTTCTACTAAAGGAGTACAAGAAAGAATATTTCTATTCATTTTTCGGTAAGATATTTTTGAGTCTTTAAAGGCCTCGAAAATCGATGAAGAAAACGCATACTACCTAAGTGGTTGTTTTTTTCTGTGTTTCGTTTTTTTCAAGCCGCCGTAAAGAAGCGCATTCCAAAGCCAGCATCCTGTTGTGTCTAAAATAGCATGGGATCATGTCGCAAGATAGTATTACAACCCCATGAGCTAATCCTTTCTAATCGAAGATGCACTTCAGAATTTCGGTTAACATTCAATGTGATCGGTCACTGTAGGCTCATGGAGAACATCAGCAGGTGGTCCCTGTGAATGGCCTTGATGGGTATATAAATGCACTTTTTTAGTGTGTGACGAATAAAATCACTAGTGAGCCTTTTTGGTCCGCCCCGCACTTTTCTGGACACCATTCTACCATTAAAATCCGCCACAAAGTGACTTTACTAATATTATAAATATTTGCAAACGACTCATACGACAGCTGTTCCACTTCTACTTTTCGCACTAGCTTGTAGTCGACTGCAGATAGAAACTGTACATTTGTATCTCACGCTGTTAGACGGAGAAACGACAGCATGTCGCGGGTACTCAGTATACAAGATGCCCCTAAAAATCTGACATCCTTTGAGATGACCGTACGGGAGTGAATATTTCATGAAGGTAAACGAAACGTAATATGTTTGCTTGTGAACAACACATTTTATTGCACAAATTTTCAAGGGGAAAAATATGTGGGATGGTAATTTTAAGATGTTCTGAAGTTATTAAAAGTGTTCACTGCGTGCTCTGCTTGTGACGCGGCACATATCAAGTCGGTATTCGATTTCCTGCCACATCTGCTGCAGCATGTCGTGTGTAACAGTCTTCAGAGCCCCACTGTTTCTTTCCTCGAGTCTCTCTACACATTTCACCCAGACCCACAGAAGGAGATCACACGTTGTTAAGTCAGGCGGGCTTAGGGGCCACTTCAGTAGCACGTTATCCTCACCAACAGCACATCAACTCCATCTCTCGTTAAGATATGCCCGCGTTGGGAGTGTTCAGTGTGGTGGGACCTCATGTTATTGAAAAGTGAATCGGTCATGCTCATCTGTTTCAATTTCGTCAGGTAGCTTGCTCTGAAGCACCTCCAGATAGTTGGCGCCGGCCACGTTTCTCTCGAAGAAACATGGGTCATACACAGTTCTTTGTAATGGCGCAGAACACATTCACGTTTTGTGAGTCTCTTTCGTGCTAAGTTGTGGCATGGGGATTTTCTCGCCTCAAAACGCGAACACTATAGGGCGGAGCCTCATCACCGGAAACGAGGCGGTTTTCAAAATTGGCATCTTTGAGTTTATTTTGGATATCTTCGCAGAACATTTTGACGTTTTTGTCATCTGGCTTTAAAGCCTGCTCAGGCTGAAGCTTGTAGAAGGTTATTGGCAAGCGTTTTCTTGTGATATTTGAAGCAATATTTCCCTGGGATGAATTCGAGGCAAGCATAGACATCAGAATTTATTGGAGTCAATAAATTTCGCGACAGCTCACCAACTTCAGCCTGTCGTTGCATAATAGAGATAAAAAATGAGAAAGATACAGGGATTTAAACTTCCACGTATAAAATCAGGCAGATTGCAGTCGATAAGCCGCCGCAAAATTTATTGGTTCCAGTAAATTCTGCCGTCTATGCTTGCTTCAACTTCTTGTGATATGTCAAACAGTTAACTTAGGCATCCGGGTTTCCAGGCTCGCTCTTTGCGCAAATTTCCTTGGAATATGACTTAACGCTTCGCGAAGTTGGTTCCAATCTTTTCTGAAGCTGCCGGCCGTCCTATGCTACGTTCAAACCTGCTTCCATGTCTCCCGCTTGTTTATCAAGTATTGAAACCAGGGCACGTTTCGCATACACACTTGACTGAGTTTAGGCGTGCTTCAATATGCAAAATGCCTTTTCTGTTGTGGTGAAGGGCATATCTAATCCTGAAAAGAGTGGGTTTTGAAGAATTAACTGGAATTTAGACATACTGTTAAAATTTGAGACAATCTGAACGAAATTTATTAACGTTATTAGGTGACGAAATGAATTCAATTTTTAGGGACATCCTGTAGGATGTTGTTTGGGAACCTTGGGATAAGGGGAAATTACTGTTTGTATTTCGCATATACAGAAATCTGCAGGCCTTTTAACCCGTGTTACTAATCTTTTTATGTGCAAGATTTAAAAATAACTTACCTTCTGCAAAATGAATACAATATTTGCAAAATTGAATCTTCCATGCCGGATGCACCCCTCTTCTTGAAAACAATGCGATTTCTACTGTCTGTTTTTAGCTGGTTTAAACGAACGCAGAGTCCAGTTTTCCATTTTCAAAACATATTTATTTTAAACTTTTCTTGTTTATATTAATGTTCGTCTGTAGCACAACGCTCACAAACATTAGGTTCGGGCCTGCGAATTTCAATAGCGTAAGAAATTATTTGGATATCAAGAAAGGTCGGATTTCGCCCAAATTGACCCGTGTTCCTTTCCTAAAAGAGGGTTAAAATGAATTCTTCTTTAGTAAATAGCTTTCTGTGCCTCTAGTCAATCCAACAAACATAAATGGCATACTACCCACACATATTTCGACCAGGATATTTAATGAGTTAGGCCACCGACAGCAGGTAGTCTATCCTCTGCCTGTTTACACAATGTGCGGAGTTATGGATTTTGGGGCCTGACCGACCGAGTAACTTAGGTTCAAGACTAAAAGTTAACGAATCGTAGACCACTATGCTTTACTACACGACCTTAATGTACAAGTATTTGGGAACATCCTACGAAGTGGTTGGAGCGGAATTGCCGTTGACATTAGGCTCTCAGGCCCCAATAGTGATCGTGGGGAACCTGCAATTTTGAGCCGATGACTAACCTTCACTTCTAACGACCTTGATCTGTTCTGAGTTATTGGTCACTCTTTGAGTTTATTCCACCTTTTGATAACTCTTTGTTTTTGGCACTCTCATTTCCTGGACATCGTTTCCAATCCTATTTTGCCCTGAAATCAGGCCGGGTCGATGACCGTCACTCCCATACATCACCGCACTCTGCAGAGCGGGAGCCCGTGGTCAAGCTGTTAGAGAGCCTGACCCAGTAATCAACTGGTACCCAACTAAATCTCAGGTCTCCCCTCCTGAACTTTTAACGAGGCTGACGGGCGATGGGAAATAAACTGGAAATGACCATTCCAGTGCTCCTCCCCCTCACGACAACGTTTATCACTCTGAGTTTTATTTCTCCCCCTCCGCAGGCTTGATGAACCGCGGTCTGTCCGCCCCCCCCCTCCCCCCCCCGGCTCTGTGCGCTTTGTGACCCACGCAGTACGTGGTTCGCAGTGGGTGTTGGTTACTTCATAGAAAATAGACTGTAGTTCCGCGTGTCATTCTCTGAGAGGCCACCAGGAACTCTGCTTCATATCGCCACGTGATCTAGGCGACTGTTGGGCAATTCATCACTCATCCCCTTTCATTCTCGGCGCTCTCGCCAGTCTGTGGTAGTTAGCGGTTTTTTATGCAACTTGGTCTCCCTCCCACCGAGCATTGAGCTTTGTGTCCAAAAAATAGGTCCTGTCTCTAAAAGACCATCAACTGGGCGACCACGTGTGTTTTGTGAATCATCCTGCGCGCACCCTAGGGTGCGGTTGCACACTTCGCCCACACTGTTGTTGTCCCAGTGAGCGCGCACGTCCGTGCTCAAGTGTTAGTGGACACTGACGGCGCCTAAGTCCTGGTGACAGTTACGTACGCACGCTACAGCACACTGTAAAACGCTATGCCCACCCTTGCGTCATCAGTCTCAGGAAAACACACACACATACACGTCAGACCGTTATGCACGCTGGGCTTTGAGGGGAGGGCAGGGAGGAAGCAATTGAAGAGCCATGGCGACAGGCACGGAGCAAGAGAAAGGCGTTGCCTCCTCTTCCTCCACCAACGCCTAGTCATCCTCGTCTGCATGAGGTCGCCCTCGCCCACATCCCCTGGGGGAAAATCGGGACATAGGCTTGTCCTCTTCGTCCGCCTTGGTAGCGAGCAGATATGGTGGGTACTTTGGTCAAACTGTGACTTCCCCCTTGAAACACTAACCTTACGAAGGCCCCTCGGCAGCGAGCAGTTGGTTTTGTTTTGCTTTCCTTCCCGAACGGCGTGATCTCTCCTCTCACCCAACTACGTCACATACGAGATTATTGGTGCCCGCTAGAACTGTTTCAGATGTTGGAAGTCTGCACCTCTTTATCGGTTTTGTGAATTGTTGAGGATCAGGGGGTTTTTCTTGTACAGGTCAAACAAATTCACCGCAGCGTAAGTAACGTATTTTTCGACCTGAAACGTTTAAAACAACAGGATACCTCATCAGGACTACAGTCCTTACAGATGCCTAGCATTTCTGAAAATGTGCTTCAGGTCTCAACTCATTTCGGGGCAATAATTTGTAATGTCATAGGTATTTTGGCAGATTTTGAATAATCCATATTGACCGGACTGTGAAAAACTCGGCGTCTCGGGACCTCGTAGCTCAAGTGGTTAGAGCGTTGGCTGTACTAAAACCTTCTTCTTACTGCGTGGGTTCAAATCCAACCGAGGCGCCGAGTTTTCCACAGTTGGGTCAATATGAATTCGTAATGTGTGTCATATATCATCAAAGTTACTGAAGACTGTAGGCTCCATTTTCAGCTGAGGAATGCTGGGCGTGCCGTGCGTTTGACAGTCCAATACTTCAGGGCTGTCTCGTCCGGCCCTTTATCACACCTGCCTTCCACTCCTGAATCTGCATCTCACGCAGGCGCTCACTTAGTAAGAGACAAATACCTGGGAGACTAAACTGACAATTTTGGGCTTATTTGCCTTCCTCAATCAGATGCTGTAGCTACTGGCATTCAGCCTCCCGGGCCAGCTGGGTCATCGGGCACTTTAAGATTCTGTGCACTTGAGTTACCACCCATCTATCGGCTGAGCTGGAGGGTAGGACACGGGAATAGTAGCACCACCTCCCCCCCCTCCCCGTAATGCAGGTGGCGGATTGAGGTTAGTGTTAATGTTAGAGTCAAGACAGGGGATTAGGTACCCTTATTTAAATTTGGCGCAGGGCCACCTGTATTACGTGCGAGTGGCCTATTCCCCTGTCCTAACATCAACGCCAACTCTCCCAACACCAACTTTAACCCCCCTGGCACTTAGCACAAGACCGCCTGTAATATGGGGAGGGCTTACTTATAACCGTGCCCTACTCCTATGCCATCAGGGAGTAAGAGTGTACACAGCTGGAACGCCAAGTGAGCAAACATGCCGGTGAGGTCTGATCGGCCTGGAGAAAGGGCCCAGAAACAAAGAAGGAGGGCGAGGTTTGTCATTTGCATGCAGATATCCTCCATCCTCAGGGGGGTCTAGCCCACACGACATTTTTAAGCGGATCTTTCATCACTGCACTCCAGTTTGACTGCTTTTCTTATGTGAAGGCTGGGGTCTGGTATATGAAGGTGTTGAATTGACGGGATGCCTTACATCTGATTCGCCACATAGCGCCTTTTCAAACGTGGGATGCAGGGGCAACTGGTAGTACACCAGTACTCTTCACTGACTTTGCGATATTTCCGGATAGAGGAAGTATGGGCCACCATCGGGGAGTATTTGAGGACGCAAGAAGTGCACTTTGAGTCTTACCCTAACAACAACCCTAATCCTACACCCCTGAAATTTAGTGAAGGCCACCCGTAATACCGGGCACTTATAACCGTACCCTACTTCCGTCTCTTCAGGGTACTTTTTATAATATCCATTTTGAAGGCAGTAGAAAGGTGACTTCTCCTAAAAGAGGTAATCTTCGGGTCGGAACAAACTCTGTCCTCGTAACAACTACCTTATTCGAGAACGGATGTCAGTTTTCACCTTATTTTTCGTTGAATTTGACCTCCGCATACGACATAAAATGCTTAGAATAAAACGCAGTTCTACCACAAATCTTAAGAATATGAAGCATACCCTGCACATTTTCGCTTGGGACCGAACTCGCATTATTGCCACCTGTCAATTTACGGACTACCAATCACATTTCTAAGCCATACCCTCGAGTGAATCATGCGTCGATCGACGTATCGGCCATGGTGCGTTACAAAAAAATTTACCGAGAAAACTTACGAGGTAAGGTTTGTTGTCTCTCCAAAGAACTTATTTAGTTGACCGTATGTGTGTACGTGCATGTGTGCCCAGGCGAAAAGTGTCTAGAAACATGCGAATCTGTACTCACTTAAGAATGAAGAGGATGAACGCTGTCAGCCCTACATGTTTATGGTCTATAAGAGCTTCCTGTCCCATGGAAGCACTGTTGATCTTTCTGGAGTACAGTCTCCACAACCGTTAAATAATTTGCTATGTCAGCGGCCGCAGAGACTGAACTCACTTCCGAGCCTTATACTAGCCGACATGGGGCATCGTGTAACCGCCTTTCTCCGACCAAACTTGCTGACATTAGTAACTGCTGTCAGCAACCCTGGTGTGAACTGGCTCATTGACCTATCTGCACTCCTACTCCCCTCCCCTAACTCGGGACAGGGAATTGGTTAAGATCTTGAGTATGTGTCTCCCTACTTGTGTTGGCGCTTTTCAGCTCATGGCGTTGGTGTTAAGGTAGGAGCAAGTGAAAGAGGTGTCTTCAGTGGTTACATGTGTGATGATCTTCGGTAAGATGTGGTTTGGTAGCCCCACCCGATGGAAACAATACCGTTGGGGTTAGGGTTAAGGTTAGGGGTTCTCGCAACTATCTCTCAATCATTCAAAGTACAACCGCGCATTCCCAATAGCTTTTCTTTTGCATACAACTGCTTGACCTCGTCGCCTGTGCGTTCCTCGGCCCCACCTGTAAAAAGCCCTATTACCACCGGTCCCGTATTAAAGGTGACTGGGACTTGTTTACTTCAGGTGGGGCTACATAACCGCATCCGACCTGATCTTATTTTGTGGTGCTGAAGGCGGCTTGACCGTATCGACATTTTAGTACATCTGAGGGTGTCCGACTAGACTAATCTGGGCTCTGAGCTTCAGGTGGCGGTGTAAACATGTTGGGAGAGGTTGAACATCGTCTGCGTCTGTTTGCGGTATCACTATGTTGCGTGCTGTTCGCTTCATTTTGGCCTGCGGCACCCAGTTGGCCCAAATGATTGTTGCTCCAGTGTTATATGGCAGTACACCCAGCTTACCGATCCGGTGTCAGACCTTCGCAGGTTTCTGGATGGATTTTTTGGTTTCTGCGTTCGGTCCTCAGGATGTTCCCGTATAACCCTTTTTGCATGCTAGCAACTTTAACGACGTGACTGTAAGATAGTGGCGTAGGCAGAGGCTCATCAGCCATTATAGCCTCGTGACCGCCCCATCGCGGGCGAACGTACTTACACATAGCGTAAATGCTGAGATTGCCCATTGCATCCGGGACCAGAAGTGTCTAGGATCCTTACCGCCCAATTCGTGTTTATTATTTCCGGAAGCAACGAAAGTGGAAAGGATTTATTTTCCCTGTCTGGTTTGCGTACACTGTCCAGGACTCCGCACTGTACAAGAGCTTATTCAAGGACGACAGCCCTGTACATCCTCCGTTTCCCAGCTGAAGGAATATCAGTGATTCCAGAGCGAGTGTTGCAACAACGCCAAAAACCTGGCCGGATTTAGGCACCTGACTTGACATTTCGTGCTCTATTTTAATGTCTCTTGAAGTTGTAATTCCCAAGTAGGTGAGTTTGCCCGCGACTTAGAGGCTGCTTCCGTTTATGTCCTTGAAGCATCTCATTCCACTCCAGTTGGCGTATTTTTAGATTTCTCCTGTCTCAGCCACTGCTGCACGTGACTTCGGCTTTGGAAGAGCGCGTTGTTTCCACTGAATTTGTTCAGTTCAGTTTATTTGAGGGGAATGCAGGTGTGAACCCTTGAACTCCCTATTTGTTACACGCAGCAGAAGTATGTCAAATATTTGGAAGAGGGGTATCATCAATGAACTCCAAAGGAAATATCAAAAACTGTACAGATAGACGAAGTATTCCCCGCGTTAACAACATTTGAAGACGTAGTTGCGTAATACAGTAGCTACTTGAAGCACACCTGTGCTACAGGGAAAGTAGTGTGATTTGTGGTCTGTAAGCGTCGTGGTGAATGTCAGTAGCAATATGCACCGAGCTTCATACACTAGTAAACCCCACAGACGGACGTTGCTTAAAGATTCGTAGATTCGAAACTGAAGCAGATTCAACAATACATTCTGACGAATGGGCAGCTTATTGACGGCTTTATTGGGCTGGGTACGATGACAAAGCCGCCAATTGCCAGGAAAATTAGGCTGATCGGACGAACGCCTAACAAATCAAGTGGAACTGATTAGACAGTAAGATTGGGATTTTGAATAGAAATCGCGGAGTCCACAGCACTTACTTCAGAGGCACTTGGAAGAAGACTGCTGACATGTTTTGAAGGGAGGTGAAGACAACTTCGTAGCCATCCTACGTGATTTTAAAGAAGTATTTGTCGCTTATTTGGTGTTATATAATTCGCAATGTAGATGACACATCTTAAATATGATTCTGATTTTTAACCAGTGCCTGTTAGGGCTATAGTAGAACACCGGTGGGTTTGGAGGGAAACGCCAATCTATTGCCGCGGGACGGTCAGCCAAACGTTACTCGACAGCCCTCCAGTGACTGCACCGCCTCATTGTGAATCCCCGCCCATGGCTCGGCTGTCACACACACGTGCACACCTGTCTAGGATTGCTGCACTTAGAGCAACGGGCGCTGGTGGTGGTGGTGGTGGTAGTAGTAGTAGTAGTGGAGGAGGAGGAGGAGGAGCACGCCCGTCGGCAACAGTTCTGCGCACGGTAAATCAAGTCTGTTGCTCGGACAGGGGGTCTGGCCAACCTGGGGACGCGAAGGCGTGACGGCGGCGGCGAAGAATTCTGCGAGGGCAGCACCTGTTGTGCTCCAGGGCCCGCCGCACTTGAGGGAATACCCACGGGGGATGCCTGCCTCCTAAGCCTCTTTCTGCGTTTTGCCCCTTAGACGAAGGCGACACGTGGGCTGCTTTGATGCCATTTGACTGGCTGGCATGTGAGCTAGACAACGACGCCCTTCCCGTCCTCTTACACGTTCAACTATCACTAGCCCGTCCTAGTATTGTCTTCGATGCCGCTTTTAGGCATTTTAAGCTAATGCATTATCCTATTTGAAAGTTTGTTGACGTTCCTGGCGCATTGAACTTTACGCACCCCCAAGGGTAGACCATCGTTACCGACAATGTCTACCGTGTGCGCCACAGCAGAGTGGACGCAGGAAGGTCGACTTACGCGAGTATAAGAAATTTTATGGCGCAAAAAAATTTGTGATGGCTCATAACTTTCGTCCTGTTCCTATATTTCACGAAGACATGGACGAAATGAGTGACCAGTTGCACACAATTGATACGTTATTTCAACAGGCCCTTTTGCTGCACGGCAAAAAGGACAGAGCGGAAATAAGCTGCCTCATCAGACGTTCACTCTAGCTGTCACGCCCTGCGTGTCAAACGCTGACTGCCGTAGGCACCCACTGCGACAGTGGCCTGTACTGGGGACCTATTGGAGCCCAGCCTACGTCAGATTGGATAAAGAGAGTTTCGAAGCAGCTTGAGCGTAGACAATTATAATCTACAAATTTTCACCGAAATTGCATTGAGAGAAATATCGATATGAGCCACAAGGCAGTTACAAAGGCCGTATGCAAATCGATGCCTTAGTGGTCCTTCTCGTACCCGAGGTACAGTGAGTGACCGACCTCATGAAATGTTGGCCGAAATTCTAAAATGCGTTTTCGATTAGGAGGGATTACTTGGTCGCAGTTGTAATACTGCTTATCTTGTGGCATACTCTTATAACATTTCGGACTCGGCAGGATGTCGGCTTTTCAATGCACTTTTTTGCAATCTCCTGTAGAAAGCCTGCTCGGTAAAAAATGACTACTTATGTAGCATGCATTTTTCCCATTGATTTTCGATGGTCTTGGAAGTTCAAATATATTTTATAGAAACCATAGACAAAAATATGCTTTCTTTTAGTTAATCAATAGAGAATTACGTCTTCTTTATATTTTATACTTAAGGAAGGAGGATAATTAGGTTTTAAAAAAGTTTCTAATTATGAGACTTTAAGACCGCGAAATGTCCATTCACATAGCATCGTACCTGGCCGTTTACCACTGCCCCTCATGAAATGTACAACATGGTCCGCAGCCATTGCAAAATTTTATGGACTCTGTATCATATCTCTTTAATGGTATAGAAAAATATGTTATTTTCTTTAAGCGGAACGCATGCACCTTGTAGAGGGAACTCACTAAGCGCTAATACAACGAATGATCAGGCTCCAAATTATTCGGCAATTAGAAAACTTTTTTAAAACCTAATTATCCTCCTTCCTTAAGTATAAAATATAAAGAAGACGTAATTCTCTATTGATTAACTAAAAGAAAGCATATTTTTGTCTATGGTTTCTATAAAATATATTTGAACTTCCAAGACCATCGAAAATCAATGGGAAAATGCATGCTACTTAAGTAGTCATTTTTTACCGAGCAGGCTTTCTACAGGAGATTGCAAAAAAGTGCATTGAAAAGCCGACATCCTGCCGAGTCCGAAATGTTATAAGAGTATGCCACAAGATAAGCAGTATTACAACTGCGACCAAGTAATCCCTCCTAATCGAAAACGCATTTTAGAATTTCGGCCAACATTTCATGAGATCGGTCACTCACTGTACTAGCTCACTGTAATTGACATCTAAAAGTCCATAATTCCCGAAGTTTGCCCTCTAGTAGGAGTTCTAGTTTTTGGGTTTATGAAGTTTGCATTTTCCATTATTTCAAAGAACGGCAAATGCCAACAGTAGATGCAAAGGTTAGCAGCTGGATTACACCTGCACCTGTCTAAACTACCTACACCGTCCACAGACATTGTAGGGGCGTACTCAGCCATATGCCCCATGGAAATCTGCTGTCTAAACCCCATCACCTCACCCTCCCCCGCCCCCTACCCTAGCCCAGTCCAAATTTTTGCAGACCAGAAATAACCGCGCCCCACAGCACTCACCACCTACGCAGGAAATGCACCTCCCAGCCAGGCGGGAGGCAGGTTCTCTCTCGCACCCTGGTGCCTGACTTCGTCATCAGGTCGTGCGTGGCACTCGTAGATAGACTATCGTAAGTCTGCCAACCGCTGCGCCCAATCTCATCCTCAGCTGGTTAGCAGGCTCGGACAGTCGACTGGTGATGCATGAGAGTGGGGAGAGGGTGAGTGGAATCCCTTCTCATGGTACATCAGCGCACTCCTCACTACAGTAAGTCTGGCTCGCTTGAATATATCACGGCGTGATACAAGACTGGCTTTGGAGGCTGCCAACGTATTGGGTAGCCCAGTCCGCGTGGTCAGTACCTTCGTGTGTATGTTGGGTGACTGGCTGGTGAACTGACAGTCAGATTCAATGGCTCCCCCATAATGTGGCCCTTATGACACACGCGGCCGTTCCTTTTTGTCCAAAAGGCGGGAACAAAATCGTGTGGCGCACGCGTATACGGGCTATTTAACTCTGCCAGCCACTGCGACGGAGCCCGCCTCCGGTTGTCCTGACTCCGTCTCGCCACCTGACGTAGGTGAGTGAGGAATGAGAGAGTGCGACCGAATATTACTTGCTGCCCATGCTCCACAGAGGACTTCTCTCAACATTCAAATATGTAATTCAGATAAAGCGTGCCATTTAATACCCATGCACCATCCCAGATACCGGGACTGATGATTGGGCTCTATAGGTGCTTACATCGGATTTGAACGTGTGTTTTGACCCTGTCTCACAAATAATGACTTCGTGTGTACTATTTTAAAAATTTGAAGCATTTGGTCCCCAGTACGAAGCTGAGGCAGGCAAACAGGACAGGATTTAATGGTACCAAAAAATTTCGCGACGACTCGTCAGCTGCGTCCTCTCGCTTCATTTGGTACCATTAAATCCTGCCCTGCTTGCCTGCTTCAGCTTCGTGTGTACTGTCCTAAAGCATTCGAATTTCGTGATTTAGCAGGTCTCTCTATCGTCCTTGCAACCAAAAGTGGACAGCAACTCGCTCTGCTGCTGCTCCTCCTCTCTAGGCTCTTTCGTGTTTAAATTTGTGAATATGGGCAGTAACACCTGTCCTGTGGCCCACCTCCCCTTCCAAATGACTTTGAAGGTGGCGGCTCTTCCGCATGCTCATTTGAAGTCTTCGCGGACAGCCCTGCCTGTGTATAGCCTCTGTGCGCGCACTTAACTGTTCCAGTCTAATTAATCCTCTCCAAAGACTCCCAAGTTGTGGTCCTCGATAGCCCAACCCTCATTAAGTTTCTGCGCCTGCCGCGATTTATTCAGTTAAATGCGGTTCTCTTAATGAATTAGGAATCCTTAAGGGCCAGCGACGTTTAATTCACTCCCAAGGCATATGAAAGTTTATCAACAAGTTGGAGAAGAGAGAATAATGTGGGAGGAGTATAATGCAATCAACGAAGAGGGATGGCGGCGGTTGGATAGGCGGGACTACTTTGTGTAGTGACTTGTCACGCGGGTCTCAGTAAAGAGACCGGAAGATGTCCGACGAGCCTGAGGCCGTAAACTCCGTGCCCAGGTCACTGTCCACGGGCGTGCCAACATCCTGACGATTCTGCCCTGCCCTGAACAGTTCAGCCCACTCTGACACTCACGCT
>CACRXP010000120.1:944498-985209 GCA_902702965.1 Spirometra erinaceieuropaei
TGGGGACTGACAGCACCGTTAATCGGGCTCACCTGTCCTGCCTCTCAGTGGAAGCAAAAAGGCAATTCTCCATTCTCCCCACCACCCTCTAACGGCTGGGAAACGGTTACTGAGACTATTTAGACAGGGGCGAACAGTTGCCGTCGGGGAGAGTAGGAGTTTATCCATTTCTTCTTCTTCTTCTTCTTCTTCTTCTTCTTCTTCTTCTTCTTCTGACCAACTACAACATGTGGGCTCGGTCGCATGCATCTCCGGAAAGACTGAATCAGGGTGTGCGCACCCTGTTAACTTACCGCTTTCGTCTGATGGCGATTCTTTATCCGCCAACAACGGTCCTTTTTTCTGTCACGTAGAACGAACCATCTGGCGACCTGACATCGCCTTGCAAAAAATGCGCCATATGCCATCCCGTTAATGCCTCAGTCGCATTTGCGACAACCAGATCAAAGTTGCACAGCCTCTTCAACAGAGACAACCACTCTGACAGATAAAGGCAGTTACTTGGAGACGGAGTATTAAGAAGCCCAGGAGTAACAAAGTACTGCGTTTCAATAGGAGGGGTCGTATATGACAGTTCGACCGTGCTGACAATGTCTACCGTGTGCTACACAGCAAGGCGAAGCAGGCACGGTGATTTGTACGTGAATTAGTTTATAGTGATGCACAGCATCCACCGCACTCTCTCCTCCTCCCCCACCTGGACCCGCTTCCAAGACAGAGTCAAGAGGACCGGAGGCGGGGGAGGGCGCAGGTGGATGGCACAGTAGAGCCCGCACCTTTGCGTTCCACTCCACACCGCCTGTTGCACACAGCAAATGACCAGGTTTTTGACCAACAACAACAACGGGGATGGCGGCAGGGGTCCCAGTGTGCGCGGCGTCTGCCGGCAACCGGGTCTTCCACCACACCCCGAAATGTTGGCATTTGTTATGGTGCGCAAGCCGATAACGCCTGCCAATATGGCCCCCTGTTGGTCCAGCGCCTCTACCACGTGGCTCTTTTGCGACCACGGTCGTATAAATTGAGTTCAACAATGCCTTGAGGGTCTGCGTGTCTCTGTTTTTGATTACGACGAGTGCGCCGTCGACGTACCTGGCTCAGAATTCATTACGACTCGTTGATATACGCCATTCTCAGCATCTCAACACCTGCACTGTTTGGGATTACCTATTATTTTTTTGACTTGTTATAGAACACTGGGCATATATTACCAGGTACATGACTCGATGACTTATTTTGTTCTCATCTGTTCCGTTTCCCCTCCCCTTCTCGCCTGCACGCTCACCCATCCTCACCCCTTTATTATTATTACTATTACTATCTCCCTCATTGTCGAGTTCCCCTCCCAAACATCAATGGAAGTAATAATTTGTTTAATTGAAGATCATTGTCCGCTGGTAGTGTTACTCTTCTACTGAGTTTATGCCTTTTATTTTGCGCATTTATTCGGTTCGTTTGCAATAATCTCCAAATAACTGGGTAGACGCAGCACTGATTGGCCGTCAAGCCTAATGCCATTTCTCATTAGGCTGGCTAGCACACCGCACTGATGCGAACTGTTCGTTCGAAAATCCGGGTTGCCCGGATTAGAGAATAACCCGAGCCATGTCACGATCGCGTGGTCGGTCTGAATTGCTTATATGGCGCCCCAAGTGGGACACGCAGAGAGGAACGTCCCGCTCACAAAATATAAATGGCCTTGCGCTAAATTCTAGGAAGGGCAAATATTGTCATAGCCCTAACACTCCCTCTAGCCTAAACCTCAGCCCTACCCTTACCCCAACCCTAACTTCCCTGCAATTTTGTGTAAATCCACCTGTACTACTGACAGTCCCTGTTCCCATCTTCACAATCCCAGCCACATGATCTCTCATGCAAAAGTCGACTGAGAAGGGCAGCTGTTCTCATTCTTTTCCTTGTTATTTACCTGCGACCGGCATCATTTCTATATACCGTACTGCTCCAGTTCAAATTGTCGGGCATATTGAACCCCATATATCTGCCTCATCCATTTTTCATCTGTCAGCGTTTCTCCCACCTGCTGTGTCCTTTCTACCCTCCTGTCTGTCCTTCTTGTGCAGATTCCTTCTTGACCACACGTTCGTCTCTGGACAACGAGTCGACGAGGATGATGAAAACTCAGTTCATGGCCCTGTGGGATGGTTTGTTGTCGGAAACAGACAGTCGCATCATGGTGATTGGGGCGACCAATAGGCCTC
The DNA here is from genome assembly GCA_902702965.1 of Spirometra erinaceieuropaei. Classification (NCBI taxonomy): domain Eukaryota; kingdom Metazoa; phylum Platyhelminthes; class Cestoda; order Diphyllobothriidea; family Diphyllobothriidae; genus Spirometra; species Spirometra erinaceieuropaei. The sequence continues at coordinate 946,718 of CACRXP010000120.1, forward strand.
GAGATCTGGACGCTGCCATACTTCGGCGCCTGCCTTACAAGGTGCGTCGTCATTAGCGACCATTTCTCTTCCCGTCTCCCCTTTTTGTCTCACCACTATCATTGTTGACCATTGAGGAAGAATTCTAAACCAACATGTCACATTTCTGTGACATTTGCCTCATGCCTTTTATCTTCCTACCGGGGCATATGCGCAGGCTGTGAAAAATTCGAATGCCCACGCCGCCAATGGCTCTTTAACTGACTCAACTCTATTCTTTGCCGTTACATCTATGCAGCGTTGACGGCAGTCACGCCACAATGGCGTTCCTAATCCGGCCTCGTTGCAAAACACAATACGGAGGGTTTTTCTTTCAAGTTCAGGCAAATGGAGCGTCCGCACTGCGTCCTGCAAGTAGGTTAGATCACTGAACTCCACTCCCATCTGGATTTGAATATTCCCCATCTGAACCGACAGAGCCCGTTTTCGTGGCTCAACCGACGGAGCGTGTGGGTTATTGACCAACCGAACCCGTGTTCAGGTCGTCCATTTTGCCTGTCATATAGGTCATAATGGTCATTCCATTCTCCCTTATCGAATACGGCGGTTACGAGATTGAATTCAGGCAGAATAAACGACCTAACATCCATCATTTTTGATCCAACCAGGGGAGGATCAAGGTTTGAGGAATGAGAGAGGATTTCATTTATCACTCATGACCTTTACATCACGGTGTTGTCATTGCGTCCTTAAGACAGCGTCTAGTCGTCAGCCCTGGCCCTCTTTAGTAAAGATAGTTTCCAATTATCGTATGCCGCCTTTTGCTTTTTCCATTCGCTTCATCATAAAAAAATCTGACTTATCACAATCAGGCGTTTCCCCGTTTATCCGTCCAGGTCTATGTTCCGTTGCCTGACGCCCAGCAACGCCTTAAGATTCTGAATGTGCACCTGCGACAAGAGGTTCTGGACAATTCAGTAACGCCGGCCGCCCTAAAACAGTTTGCGGAGCGGGCCGAGGGTCTTTCGGGCAGCGACCTTTTCGAGATCTGCCGGGAGGCCGCTCTCTGCAGTCTGCGCTCCTGGCTCTCTGCCTCCTATCGTGACGAGGAGTCCAACGGGTAAGATCATTTCCCCACATTACCTTGTTTGCTCCGCATAAGCCTGTCGCAGCGAAACATTTAAAGTTCACAGCAGGTTTGCTGTCATTTTACCCCGTAAAAGAGCCTTCACTGGACTGGTTGATGCGGCGTAAACCTCCAGGTTGTTGTATGCCCTTGAAGAACTTGGGTTGCCCAGGAAGACATAGTCACTTTGACAGTCGCGCTAAATGGGTTTCTGCAAGGAGTGTTTATTCCATTCCGGAGTTGATACGTCGTGCGAAACTACCTCCTCCCACCATTCGCGTCAACTTGAACATGTTGGATTTTTAGCAAGGAATCCTGTCTGCGCATTGCGATAGTCGATGTGGACGCTGCTGCTTTTGTTGGACGTGTAATTACTTTACCTGATACCACCGGCCCATCGAACGGCGTCAGGTTGCATTAGTTATATCGTAACTCCGTTGGGGCTTGGGACCTTTCTTAAAATGGCCGTTTTGTCAGATCGGTACTCAGGCACGCCCGAAGGCATGTTGCGCAAATGCTCATTCACCAGTCTTTCTATCCCCTCTACTTCACAAGTAGCCCTCACTGAATGGCTGTTTGACTGTTCGTCGCCTCTGAACGCGCTCGGTAGCCCGCAGCGGAGTCCTCATGTGAGCTCCGTCTTCCCCGACGTTCTTCTCGCCCACCATAACATGTGAGGCGTACCTATGACAGCGTGCCATGAGTTAAGTCCCAAAACTAATTATGCATCCCTTCACTTAGCATGCAAAGTCTCTACCTGTAATGACCAGTATGGGCTCGTAGGGTAGTCTTAAGTATGCATTCTTTTGGTGTTTCGCATGTTTCCACGCCCAGGAAGTTCACCAGTCATCCGACCTACCCCACCGTGGAGTTAGGTCTGGGTTTATGCTTCATCGGAACTGATATCTTCGATCGCATTAGGCTGGTGATCTCGTCGTTTGTTTTGATTGAGGAGAAACTTGTCCCATTTCCGGAAATTCGAACGGTTTTTATCGACTTGGTTCTCACAAGTCACTTGTTGCCTCTGTATACGGTGAAAAGCGCATTAGCAGAAGGGCATCAAACAATGGTAGCAGCAAGTCAGCCGTCCTTACTACTGAACCGGGCTTAGGGTGTGATGAGAGTTCACCCGTTGCAGTCCACTATGGCCATCTTGATTAGATCGCGCTTGTTGTTTAACGTGCTATCTAGAGACTTAGTTATCAGGACTAAGGTTGCCGTGCAGGCGACATTCAAGAACTACATGTGTGTTGAAGTGGAAGTTGGACTGGCGTACTATGTTTTTGTTGGGCAGAAATTAGTTAATACCGGGGGAGTAGTCTAGCTGAACATCGAGCAGGTAAGACAGATCCGGGAATTGAGTTATGTCGGAGGGTGGAGTGTTGGAGGTGATAGTTGGGAGCACCATGCGAGCCAAGGTTTCACAGCTGCTGCCTGGATCGCAGCTTCTACTGTGCCCAGCGTTAGGACTGAAGGCACCAGAAAGACCGGCGAGCACGCGTAGTGTGCCCACTTTGAGCCAATTTCGGTGGAGTAAGGTCATCCAGCTTCAGAGCTTCGTTTAGTTTGTGCAACAGTGACAGGATTTATCGGAGGGATAGGGAGGTATCCATCCAGTGGGGGAGCGTAGACGCTGATGATGACAGCATATTCCTTCAGGTGAATGACGGCCGCGCTATGGGAACTCGGTCCTTGATTCTGTTAGGCAGCGGGCAATACGTTTCTTCATTAGATCTTTCTCGGTATCGAATTCCACTCCGGTGTCTCGTCTTTGTTCCTTCCTCCAGAACGAGGGTAGGTTACTTCTTCCTATTCTTCCTACCCCAACGAGGAGTTTAGCCGATGCTCGATGAGAGCTATCTTCCACTTTTATCGGTTTCCCGTTGGGTTTCCTGTATATGAAAACGCCTTGTAAACGGCCAGGGTGAATAAATGGCAAAATATGCCTGGGTTACCCGTTGACGATTCGTCAAGCCCTCGCCGTGGATCTGGGTTGTTTGTGTTTTTTTATGTCGAATAAGCGATAGTGGTAAGGTGAAGGACCCTTACACGCTCTCAGTTCCACTCTCTCCCAAATAAATTTGAATCCACTGACACGGCAAACTGCCCTATCTCCCACGGCATGGCTGGCCTCCCTCTCATCTCACTTAACCAAGCTTCGCGCATTCACCAGATAGGGAGAGACACATCGGCTACTGTCATCTGATTTCCACCGCCAGTACCGAACTACATTCGCCGTCTCTGCCAGGTCCTTATGGAGTTACAAGTCAGACACAGATTGACCAGCGGCCAGGCACCTGATGTGACTCCCACCAGAGTGAATACCCTCTCTCTCTCTCCACTCCTGAGTGCACTATACGTTCGCCCCGCGTGATAGGCGGGATGGTGGAAGGGGACTATGGTAACTTCTGTGGGAGTTGTTTATTGGAATGGTGTTCCAGTGTACACAGACCAGGCCGAGATGACAAACGATTTTGGCTGTAGTTAACTATGATTTTGTGGGATGCGCTGTCTCAGAGTCAACACAAGGGCGATAGTGAGTCTTTATGTGCGACTTACTCATTGCGGCTGCCTCGTCTTTTTCCACTCCAGAAACGTCTGCTCTGTTTAGCACAGCCACTTTGCCTGACGACTTTATGTGCGTCGCTGGCTCATCTCCGTGAGTGTACACGCATGCAAGCTTAAGTACACACACACGTACGCACGCACAAAGCACTCTTTGTCTCTTTGTCCGTCTGTCCGTAGTCCCGTCGCGCTCGTTTGCTTCTGCAGCATTGAGTCATTCAGGTTTTTCCCCGGCCAGCAGTCCGGTTGTGCGTGCCCAAGGTCTCTCCGCCGCTGGGAGACTGGCTGGGTCCGCCCCGCTTCCGCCACGTGCGTGCCTGGCCCACCGTTCCGCCCGCCCTCGGTGCCGCCGTCGTGGTTGTGCAGGGCCAGGAATGAGTTGATGATGTAGTTACGTTCAGGCAACCCCTGCGTCGGTAGGTACGGTGTCGCATATTTTTTAAGGGGCGATTCGGGTAATGTCCAGGAAACTGCCCCTTTTTGACCGCTTTAATTGTGGTCTCAAAAATAATAAGAAAAATCTGTCCATAAAAGGCTGGTGTGGGGTGAAAAAACTCTTCAGGGTAAGGGTAGGTTGTGTAACCCCACTGGGTTTCATATGCGTACATAACTGCTACATTTGGTTTAGCAGAGGAATGCACATGCGTTTCTATCTGCTGTCGATTACATACTGCATGAATTATTTAATTTTTCGAATAGACTAGTTTAACCCTTTTTGTGTGCCATGTCGGTACTCACCATACAACGCGCGCTCTAAGGATCGTCGACTGCGCTTTGGCTCACTTTGTCTCGATCAGAACACTAACGCTCGGCTTCCTCGAATCTTCAAACTGTTTTTGTTGCCGAACGCGTACTCCTTGACTTATTTACCTCTTCAGGAATGCTTGTGCGTAGTCCCTCGCATCACCAGTTATAAGACCGTTAAGTGTAGTTGTCTTTATGTACAAAATGTTGCAAATGGCCTTTAAATTACCTTCAGGATGAAGTACTTCAGGTTGGTTGTCCAGGGAGCTGTTGCACCGGATATGCTTCCGCAATATGCGACAGGAATATTTCCCACGCTTGTTTTAGGCCAACGTTCTCTAAACCAAACCACAGACGATATTAAACCTCGTCTGCGTGGACCGATATTGCATGACCCGTCATCGACTCCCCTTCGTGGAGCTACCATATTAGTCTGCTCAGATAGACCTCAATTGTATGGGTGTGTTTTCCTGTGGTCGGATCCTTAAAATGATTGCTGTGATTGACTGTGAAGTTCTTAATGCTGATGCATTTGTCGTCCGAATTGGTCCTTGCCACACTAGATAGCAGTCCCCTTGTTTGACGATATTTCCCCTTCTTCCCCGAGTTTATAGTTTCGGTTATTTCTTCCGGTTTCCTCAAAAAATCGAGTTGCGGCTGGTTGACTTTTCTTTGAATTAGAGCCAATATTTGGTATTTTGGAAGGAAAAAAAATAAGCATTATACCTCCTTTGCTTATTCACGTATTTCATTATTGTACACATCGTTTGCATATAAAGTTTTTTTACTTTTTTATATTATACTTATGATTTGCCTTACTATACAGATACAAACAGGCGTTCATATTTACGTTATTTGACTTTGTTCTTGTTCATTAGGGTGCATTGCTTTCTTCCGCGGAAACGCAGTTCGCGTTTAAAGGATAGAACCTTTGGAACTTTCTGATCTGGGCTCGATTGCATGCCGTAGACGTTGAATACTTGCTCGTGGTTTCAAGCCTCTGAAAGTTGTTCACTTCGACTCCTTCCGAGTTTTCTAACTTCGGTCTGATTTCTACATAGTTGTGTTTCTGCCCACCTGCACCCTCCCGTCATCGTCCTCAGCAAGCGTTGATCTTGTGTTAGGCATTTCCAGATTCTTCGTTCTCCGACGGTCGCTTGGTGCGGTTGTTGCTTCCTCATTCTCAAGTCAGACATCAGTCCCATTGTCCAGTATCCAATCATGTGTGTTAGATTTCGTTGACAGGCTAATCGCACCCGATGACTATTTGAGGTACCACAGTCTGGATATCATCACCAGTGCCCCGCTCCGACTGAACGGCAAATTGCTAGACAATGTCAGCCAAATATTGCGAAATGGCTGTTGTCGGTTCGGCGCGACGCACGCGTATGGGCAAAAGTCGACTGTATTTGTAGATGACCTTTGGACGAAACGCGATGGCAGTTTGTTAGCTCACGAGAGCACATTGCACATAGTTACAAACATCCGGTCAGCTCATGATGCTGCGAAAGGCTTGGTAATTAACTGCCTGGCCCGACACATTCGTTAATGGGAAAGTGCTAAAAGGGTCTCACGCAGCTCTAAATCGCCGCAGCTTTGCGATATACCTTACACCACTCCGTGTTGTTAGAGCGACTGCATCAGTGACAACTATTCAAATTATTAAGTTAATATACTTTCCACAATCACATCCGTTAAGGTTGACGCACAAGAGCTTACTGTGCGGAGTTGTCGTAGTAGATGGAGTGTTCATTTCCAGATTTATGCTGTAATCAACAAAATAAACCATTTTAAGTTTATAGATGTTTTGGCAGATTTTTTGAATAATTCATATTGACCCCACTGTAAAAAACTCGGCGTGTCGGTGGGATTCGAACCCACGCAGTAAGGGAAAGGCTTTAGTACAGCCAACACTCTAGCCACCTGAGCTGCGAGGCCCCGCCGGATGACGCGAGTTTAATCCCATTTGGGTCTAGTTCCCCGCCCAACCTTCTGCAACATCTATGAATCCCTTGAACCTGGTAGTCATCTGGTGGATTCTAGATGAATTACTTAGGAAATCCTACTTGGGCGGTCAGCTTACTGTATCAGATTTGGTGGATTCCAGACGTTGCAGTAGGTTAGGCGGGTAACTTGACCCAAATGTGATTTAACTCGCGTCGTCGGGCGGGGCCTCGTAACTGAATTGGTTAGATCGTTAGCTGTAATAAAGCCGTCCCCTTACTACGTGGGTTCGGATCCCACCGAGGCGCCGAGTTTTTCGCAGTTGCGTCAATACGAATCATTTTGAGTTTAACCTGAACAATCTGGTTCACATTCATACGTGTGTAACGAATCACCTCCCGGTTCCCGCTGCCCGGTCCATTCACCCGCAGCGATGCCCTCGACTCGCCCGAGGCAAGAGGGGGGGGGAAGAGTATAAACGGCCAAGAGTGACACTGCATCCACCCTTTGAACGACCATTCTGTGTTCGCGCAAAGGGGCCTTCATTCCTTTCCCATCCACACACCCCCTCCAATGTCGTGAGGCGGCAGGACGCTGGAACAAGAATTTTACCCGCCTGACATGTCAGTTCACACACGCAATCCCCAGCAGGGACAACAATGGACGCACGGAGGATGTAGTATTTATAGAGCGCAGTCGCTATGCGACCACGTACGTACCAAAATTAACAGCAGCATTCATTGCAGCTGGTCATACATGGTGCGACCGTGTGCTGGTCGTGCGCATTGGAGTCATTAATGGCCTCTGTGTTGGTGGTTGGAGTGTTAGTTCCGTGACCCTTTGGTTGACTGGTATTGTCACTGGAAGCAGTGTTGGTCCATGCGCCCGCCACTTCACTATTTACTTTACCAAGGCGAAATCCTGGGTATGAACCAGGTAGGGGACTGGAGAATCATGACTCGCGCAGCTCGCGAATTATGTGGTTGTACCGAACTCAGGTGCTTGAGGAGGGAGAGAGTTCGATAGATGCCGTGCAAGTCTGCTAGCACCATGAAGTAGTTAACGCGCAAGTCACCGTCTTGCGCCCACCGCACGTCCGTAACGATAGTCGAACTGTCATACATCCACTTTTACTAACGCATACAGGTAAACATTTAGTCCCAGTATCAAGAATCGCTTATAAACCGGTGAGTTTGGTTGTTCAGTAAACAGCCCTTTTACAACTACCTCATTCTCACCAACTATACGCCAGAAGCAGTTTTTTTACTTTTCACATAACTAAGGCAACCGCCTTGTCTGACCGAGATATATTGGTCCAGTTTGTTCCAGTCCAGCGCAAACCCCCTGCACTTTGAAGTGGCTAGTGTTGTCGATTTTAATCGCCAGTTTTCCCCTATACCTCACCTCATGTCTTGGTGCGCACATGTTTACGCGTGGAGTCGTCGTATGTATCGATTAGCCAATCAGTGGATAGCACACTATACCTCTAGCCCTCATGCCAGCATATATCAAGCGCTTAGCAGTGGTTTAGGAGAGATCGAGTTTACGGTCGCCATGGTAATGCCATTGAGGAGTGGCACTGCAGTTCTGCCCCATGGTTTAGTATGGTTGCACTCCATTGGCCACTCTCTCGGGAATTACGAAGTTGGGCCTTTCAGCTGTTTCCCTAGAGGGCGCTGGGCATTTACTTGGACGTTACAACGTCCTACCACTGCCGATAGTTGCGCTCTCGAGCTAGTAGACGACTACCACCAATACCTGGTCAAAAAGTGGGAACCTGAATTAGAGTGGTGGAGACATACACACCATTCGCCTCATTCTTTCTCCTACGTCTACCATGTTGCAGTGGCAAGACTACAGCTGGTTTTCAGAACAGTGGCTAACTATGCCATTCCCCGTCTGTCCTTAGCTCGTCACATGTGCCGGTTCCTCCGCTGACAGTGGCCTGTATCCATTTGCTCGGATATCACGCCTTAGAGTTACTGTCAGAGCACATGAAGAAGGAGACATCGTCATCTTGTTCTGTCGCAAACACTGCGTTATCCGGCCTGTTGGTAGCTCCTAAGCCGCCATGACACCTCAAAGCGCCAGTAAAGTCCCACATAGCCGTGCTAATGTCATCATAGTTATTTTGGCCTCTTCGCCTGTGTGCTATCTTCAGGTTCCATTTAATTTTTCAGGTCAAATCCTCTACCTCCGACATGTCCGCTGTTCATATCCATGAGGGACTTCGATTATGCCTACAAGAAGTTCATCCAGAGTCAGATGGACGAACCCAGCCAACCCCTGGTATTGCATCTTGACAGACCTGCCTAACCTGCACTCAAGCGCCATCGCCGCTGTAATTGTCTTCACCACAGTAGACCCCGCGTTTATCGAAACTAATGGATCCTTCTCCCACTTTTCTTCCCCCCTCCCCCCGCCCCTGCAAGTGTCAACCCTTCTCGCTGAAGATATATTGTGGCTTTGTCCCATACCCTTTAGATTATCACTGTCATGTGGTATGCAGATCTCTCTTCGTCGTTCTGGGTGCGTCTGCGAGGAAATCACTGTCCATCGAGCCCCGTTTTGCCAGGCATGTGAGGAGTAGAAAGTATTGTTGGCCTTCGTGTTAGTCGTGACATGTGCATTGAACCCTCTTGACAGGGGACCAGGGATTGTTTTTGATAGAAGCTACGGAGCACTATTAAATTTGAAGAGAAGCAGGACCAAATTTATATCTGTGAGATTGTAGTTCAGCTCTGTGCGCTGCAGCCTAAGGGCGCATAACTGCCCGCTGAATCCTCAGTAGTTTTCAACAAAGTCTGTTACGATGATATTGACTGAAAATCCGTTGGAGGAACCGAATGAAAACCGCAAACTTCTGCATGAGCGCGTATGGCCACCACGAAGCCCAGCTTTCACTCTCAACTGCCAGCGTACGCTCAAAGCGGTGCCCTTTTGGTTTTAGGGAGCAATCGTCATAGACCGAGAAAGATCGAGTATTGGTGAACGCCGGAGGCATGTTTTCCGGGTGCCGGTTAAACCAGCCAGTGCCCCGAACTCCCTCTGCACCACCATTGCTTGCGCCGTGGAAACCAAGATATTATGGTCGTACTCGAAACTAGTGAATTAATCAAAAACAACCTGATAGCGGACTCATCAAAAGGAGCCGACGATACGTCAGGTCGGGGAGCCATTTCAAGGTTTTGAATGCCATTCGCCAGGATGACGAATGAGAGCAGGCAAATAACATCCAATGTCTTTACATCCATCAGTCTACCACGGGAGGTCAGGGCTGTACAACTAGGGAAAAGTCAATCAATCCAAGGCTAACTGACTTTCCAAACCATTTTATATCTTGACGGAGCTGGAGGACCTTTTACCTCCCAGCATCCCAATTCAGAAAGGACATGGTATTTGTTTTAAGAAGTTAAAAGATCCTTCGACAACCTCTACGGCAGACGTGGTCTTGCACTTCCACGCGTCTGAACCAGCCTGAGGGTGTTACTCGTTAGAAAAGTTAGGGCGATCATCGGACCGAAATATGCGGACTTTACTTAATATTGTACTGAAAAAGGGTGAAACGGTGGAGAAAGCTTCATACAAAAGGGCACGTCGAATAGTGTCATAGGCTGTATTCCATACTTGCACGCTCCGTTTTTTATAGGCAATGCAAGCTTTCTTTGTGATAATTATGTTGGGATGTCTGTTTCAACCTCATGATAGAAGTGCCCATTCGCGAAGACCTACCGATTGTTTCGTACCGTCGGCGCGCCTCCTCGTATTTGGGTTTATGTTTGAACAACAGACAGCCCAGCCAGCTGTCTGAACGCCCAACTTCCTAGTCTATTCCTTTTTCGAATGATCGGAGTTGCCTACTTTTTAGTCAAATTTGAAGGCAGTTAACGTGGTATCATTCCCGTGGCCTCGGTTGCCTCCATTAGAGAGCCTTTCGCTTAACAGGCTTAAAATCCTGACTTCTGCCGTTCGCCGACCAGGTTCTCAGGTTGTGTCGTTGTGCAGCGTACCTCCCGCCTACGACCTTAACTTTATCTTTCCATGGGGCCTAGATGGGAGAGGTGAGAGTGCGGTAGATGTTGCTCAAGCTTGCTACTACTTTAAAAAAATCACGTGAGATCCCGGTCACCACCTGCTACCTAATCCGTGAAAGCGTGCTATATTGTGTGCGGTGAGCAGGTCGTGTGGTCACGCGTTTAACCGTTGTGCCCCAGCCCACCTCCGGTCGTTTTGACATTGTCTTACCAACAGAGACGAAGAGGTGAGTTCCAGGAAGCAGTTCAGAAAAAGATGCGACCACTGGGACAAGAAGTTTACTGGCCTAACGTTTCGGGCTCTCACTCGAACCCATCATCTGCGACTGTCTCAAATGATGGGTTAGAGTGAGAATCCGAAACGGCAGACCAGTAATCTTCTTGTTCCAGTGATCACATCTTCTGGGTCATCTTACCATTTAGACTGGAAGGGTGAAAGAGAGGAGAGAGCGCAACATATGCTGCGAAAACCCGCCTCACTGCATACTGCTTCACGCACAAGTCACCAGTATTGCGCCCACTCCATGGGACACATGGTGGACTTCCCTGCTCTCGAAGGTCCAGCTCTCATGTTCGTACATAGAGGGGCGTTAAATTACACTAAGTGACCGATCTCATGAAATGTTGGCTGAAATTCTGAAATGCGTTTTCGATTAGGAAAGATTACGTAGCCATGGTGGTAATACCCATTGTCCTGCGGCATAATCCTATATTATTTCGGACTCGGTAGGATGTATGCCTTTGAATGCACCGCTTTTCAATCTCCTGTAGGAACCGTACTTGATATAAAATGACTACTTAATTAACATACATTTTTCACACAGATTTTCGGTGGTCTTGCAAATTCAACTATATTTCATAGAAGCTACGAACGAAAATATGCTTTCTTTCAGTCGTTTGATAGAGAATCACGTCATCTTTACATTTTATACTCGAAGAAGGAGTATCATTATGTTTTAAAAAAGTTTTCTGATTGCTGAATAATTTGGAGCCTGATCATTCGTTGCATTAGCTCTTCGTGATTTCAGTCTACAAGATGCATGCGTTTCGCGCAAAAAATCACATATTCTTCTACGTTTTTAAAAAGATATCATATGGAGTCCATAAAATTTTGCAATAGATGCGGGCCATGTTGTACATTTAATGAGAAGCAGTGGTAAACGCACGGGTACGATGTTATATGAGTGAACATGTGCGGTCTCATTCTACTCCTTCTTCGAGTATAAAATGTAAAGATGACGTGATTCTCTATCAAACGACTGAAAGAAAGCGTATTTTTGACGCCGCAGTCGGACTTAACAGTGTTCTGCTAATCGGTATAAGTCTTTAAGTGATATACTTCAGAGCTCAATTATAGGTTTCTAATTTGCGCACAAAGTTACGTGTGAACTTCTTCATGTGTTTAGGTTACGTATCCCAGAATGCGGTGCTAGGCTTTTTATGTGAGCATGGAGTAGATTCGCCATGACAAAGATTCCAGGGCTCCATCCGAAGGGTGATATGAATATTGGCACTGGAACCCATCAGTTTAAACGCAATAACCGCGGGTAATCCAAAATCGGCTGACAGACAGCCAGCAGCACAGAAATTTCAATTGATTTAGCGCACTCCCAGGACGAAATTGGCAAGAAGTCCGGACACATTTTTCGGCGACTTTGTGTCGCCGTACTACGCTACTGCTGGGAGTTCGGCTCATCAATGTGTCACCCAGCCTCGCCCGCGTTCTGCCTGTTATACACTCCCGATTTCGCAGTTGGACTTTTCAAATTCCTTTTAAAAAATGCGTGTTCACGAAACAAATTCTTCCGTACAAACCACCCGTAATTCTATCCGAAGTTTCAGATGAATGTCCCAGATGAAATTAATCGTTTCCTGTGCATTCATCATTTTATGAACCGCATCAGAAGTCAAACCGCCCAACGCTGATGGGACAGTCGTCGTTGTTGCTGCTGTAGTTCTGCCAGGATTCCTTTTCGTTTTCCGTGACTAGCTGACGTTAATTCCTTCTCATTGTCAGTTACTGACTTCGCACAAACGGGACTCGTGCGGGTGGTTCTTCAGAGCAGAAGCTGGCTACGCTAGCCACTATCTCCAGCCCTCACCTGGCGTCGCTCGTCAGTCGAGTCGTTTATCAGCGTGTGACCCCTGCACCCAGCACATCATGTAGGCGCTGGTGAGGAAGGGCGGCATGATCATCTCGTGCAGCGAGGCGCATAGTGAGATTGCCATTCCACCAAAGTGCCTACCCCCTCCCCTTTTCCCCCACTTAGGCACTTTATGCACCCCGACCCCTTGTCCCTCTGCCTATCTCCCACCCCCCCCCCATTGGTGTAGGTAGTTTGCATTGTCTCTCGCCCGTGGGCTACCAAACCATGGAATCGAGTTCAACCTAGACACCAAAGACCATCGCGGTGGTAACCCTACAACTATTGTCTGTCTATCTTGCCTACAGCACGACCCATTTGTCGTCAATCGCTCGTTTCGTGTGTAACGGTAGGTCCTAAGGTAGACAGTCGTTGATTCTTTGGGAGGAGGTGAAGAATGCCAAAGCGCCCACTATTCTGGCCAGTGGACTGTCATTTAACTGTACGCAAGTTATCGTGCCAGAAATGGCAATATGGAGCATTGATGTGCCTTTCTGCGTCAAAAGCTATGCCTCAATCCAAGGCACATGGGACGAAAAGACATCACAGCAATTAATGCAGGGCAAAGAGGATGGACAACATCATGCAGAATTCGATCAGCAAATCGCCCGACCGTTGTGAAATGTCACCGCATTCAGATATCAGTTAAAAGGACATCAGAAAGGACGCAGCAGGGGAGAGCGTTCGGAAGACGCGTTTTAAAATGAGAACGCCCTTTTTAAGCAAAGCAGGAAATTGATGGGAGAACAATAAAGAACTAGAGGAGGATGCAGACATCTACAAATCTTCAGATTAGGGTTTGAGGTGTGTGATAGGAGTATAAACGACGGATGTAATAAACTAATTTACGAATTTCAATAAAAGGACTTTAATATGAAGGGAGGATGATAGATTTCAGGACAGGGTAATGCCAAGGTACCGGAAAGATGATACTTCATTGAATAAAATGTTAAAAGACTCAGGAATGAGAGGGGACAGCGGTCGAAAATTACTGCACTACACTGTGAGTAAACGAGAAACTATTTTCTAACAACCATGCAGAGACAGGGTTCAACCGTCCTTCAGGAACTGGAGACGAGTCTGATATTTAATAGAATGGCCAACAAGCATATGTCAGTTTATAAGGCTCGTTGTGGCAGGTATATGCCAAAGAGGGATGAGTCACATTCCAAATTACGTCCTTTCGTTATACGTCCATTGTTTTGTTCTTAATTTGTTTCTTGGCTTGTTTTTACCTATCAAGCAAGAAAAGGAAGTCTTCGTATTAATTACTAAAACCGTCTGAATCTCGACCGAGAGGATTCTGAAACTGCTCAACATCCCACCCAGTTACTTGGCGCGCTGTTCCGCTCTTGTCCGCCTGCTGTGGGCATGCAACCCAATTTTCCTCTTATGCGCTAACACCAGGGCGTAGTCCCATCCTCGATGGTATTAGACTATTTCTGACCCCCCCCCCGCCTAACCCATGCACAAACCCTTCTATATTATAGACATGTACCAAAACAGGCTGACTGTGATAGTCTGGTTGTCTACAGTCAGCATCATCTATACTGCCCGAAATCCAAAGGGAAGAACCAACGCGGGGAAGTACTGGCAGTCAACACGGACAGTCCATTGTGATTGTTCGGAAAACAACCATTTTGTTCGTTTTAATGTTTGCTGTTTGCGAACAAACCGATCGTGTATATAGCTATCCTGCTCTTCGTTTTTTTCAACTAGTTTTCCTTGCGGGGTCTTGGCATATTTTGCATATTTCTGTCATTTAAATTTTACCCCTTTTATTTACGCTCTGGCATTCCTCAAGCAGGACTGGCATCCAGATGTCTTTTCTTCGAACTGACCACTATGTATTCAACCTCCCCCTCCCTTCACCCTCCTGGGCTCGCTGCGGCCTTCTCTCGCCAAAAATATTTCCGCGGACATAAATGCCTGCGAGGGTGGAAGTAGAGTTTCAACCCTGTATGGGACAGACACAGTAAGCGAGGGCTCTACGCAAGACTAATAAACTCCTCTTTTATCGCAGGCTTCCGTACAAAAAGGACGAACTTTATGAAGAACAGCCGATGCCGTATGCAGTAGCAGAAACATTCCGAACTGGCACTTCCTTGTTAAGTGTTTAGTAGCAAGACGAGAGTTTTGGAGACGCGAGTTTGATGTCCAGTAAATCATGTTTATGTCCCGCAAATAAATGCACTTTCGAGCTTGGAGTTGGTGCAGTCACGCAGACTATGCAAGGCGCAAATAAATCCGCACACAGTATACAAGAGTTTATACCGGAGACAAGAAGAACGCGCACTTTATGCAGCAAAATTTTAGCGAAAATCCTCCTTCTGTATTTTACCTGTTCACTAAGAATAACGTAAATACATGTCCTTACGAATATCTAAGTATGTACAAGCTTTTTCATATAGTCCTAAATGTTGCAAACAGATATGACAAATTCGGTTTGAGCAAATTTTACAAAATTCAGCGACCTGGGCGGGATTTGAAACTAAGGCAGTAAGGGGAAGGCTTGAGTACAACCTACGCTCTAGCCGCCTGAGCTACGAGGCCCCACAGGGAGATGTGAGTTTAATCCCGATTTTCACAGATGGGTCAAATGAATTATTCAAAATCTCTCATCACACCTATTAAATATGGCAAAGTCTGTTGTTTTGACTGTTAACACATTCATGTAGGTGAACTATGGGAAGTAGGGAGAAGGCTGATTATAGGGCTCCCTACGTGACGTGAAGTTATTGCTTATGTCTTACAGCACCGGCTAAACGTAAATTTCAAGATTCTATGGCAAGTTTGGGTGTAAATTCCTGTTTTGTTTTGCCTGTCACAGGCGACCCTTGATCTGAGCTGACCACGAGAAAATGAGCAATTTTAAGATCTGGATTGCTAAGGCGTTAGAAAGAGGGCTTTAAATCTATGAGAAATTTTTTATTCGAAATTATGCATCATAAATAAAGTGAGGCTTATGAAGTGATGCCAGCTCGATGTTCGTCGTGTGCCCCAGGGTATGGTGGGCGCAGGACGGTGACTCGCACGCAGATGAGGTTAATGGTGGTGGCAGATTGGCGCGCAACATCTGCGCACCAACCCCGCCCCCCTTCCCGAACTACCTGGCGCCGGTGGCAAGACAGAAGCACGACGACCGGAGGTGAGCTCAGGAGCAATGGCCGACGCGTCTACACGTGCTACGCACCGCCTTGTCCTCCCCGACGGATGTGGTTTTCATGCAAACAACAAGGGAAGACGGCCCTGATTCCACCTGAGTGCGCGTGCCATAGAGATCACCTTAGGGAGGACGCACTGCACCTGACCCTCCATCCTGAGAGGAGGAGTTATCCAGTCAACTGACAGCTCTTCAAAGCACGATACTAGCGCACCAAGATGGTTTTTAAGCACTTCCGGCTGCTTATATCGTGGAATGTGCTGAAGTGACGCGGGGACGAAGGGCCCAGAATCAACATCACTTCCTCTTCCCTCTCCCTTGCATCAGTGCGCTGTTTGAGCCGGTCAGTCATCTGATAGTGGGGTTGAGCGCAGGTGATTTACAGAGCACAATGCTTGTCTACGCTTTCCACGGACAGTGCGCCAAGTTTCCACAAAAAAGGGTGGGTGGTTTGCAGCTGACAAGCGTGAGAGTGCCACAGAGGCTATAGTGGAGTCATTAAAACTGACTCTCGATCCACTAGTCAGTCATTTCACAAACACACAACAGTTCAACCGTCGCTTCCAAGGATGTCCACCGTATGCTCCACAGCAAGGTGGGAGCAGGGACGGTGACTTGTGAAAAAATTTAGTTATAGTGATCGCAGACTTGCACAGCATCTACCGCACTCTCTCCTCCTCCCCCACTTGGACCCGCTGTGAAGACAGAGCCAAGAAGACCGGAGGCGGGGGAGGGCGCAGGTGGATGGCACGGTGGAGCTCGCACCTTGGCGTTTCACCCCACACCCCCTGCTCCACAGAACAAATATACAGGTTTTTGACTCACAACAACAATGTGGAGTAGCAGGATCCCAGAGTGCGCGACGCACGCAGGCAACCGGGTCTACCACCGCACCCCCAAATGTTGCCATTCATTGTGTTACGCAACTCCGATAACGCCTGCCAGAGTCCAATATGGCTCTCGTGTTGGTCCAGTGCATCTACCACGTGGCCCGTTTGGGGTGGCACAACACACACACACAGGGACGACTGTCGGGCCTGAATTATACCGTTTTTGGCAAACTTCAAAACCACGACCTTTAGCACATGGTGCTAGACTTAAGGGCCTAAGATTTATTATAACGAGGAATGCGCTGACTGACTGCGGACAGGGGGTCCTCAAAGTCCTTCTCACTCAAAACATTTTATTAAACATATTGTGAGGTAATATAGGCAGTATCACGCCAGTGAGTGATACGGGACACCCTCGGCCCACACTCTCGCAACCTTGTCTTAAATGGTGCGCGGTCATACAAGAGTCAGTGACTAGTCAGTCACGTTATTTAACTCAGTAAATAAGTGTCACATGTCCTTAGCATAGCTGATCCTTCGATTGCATGAACAGATAGTGATGAGTTGCCTCGGGCTAATGTCCGATGTCAAGACTGTCTGTATTTAGCATGTTTTTCATGCCGTTTAAATGGTTTCAGATATGTAAAGATGCTTGGCTTAGTTTTCGGCCCGCCAACATTATTAACCTTTCCCTCAATTCATTTACAGTCTAGAAATCTGTTCCATGCTACTTGGAGAACAACAAACGACCAATCCCAGGTCGACGAAGAGAGGCCCGTGTAAGATCTACAGTGCCCGTGTCTATCTCGGAGGATCGCTCTGGGTGCAAGTGAGAAAGCCTGATGAATGTAACACATTCACAATAGGCCGAATTATTTTCTTTCATCCACTACACCTTTGCTGGCCATGCCCTTACCCGAGGTTGGGTGTGACTGACTAACAAAGAGAAACGAGCCGGATGTGAGTATTCCGAGCTATTTTATCTTCCTCAGTGACCTTCTCGATCACGGATGCGAATACCAGCGTGGGAACTGGATTTGGAGCTAAAATGCAGAACTGAATGTGCATCCGCGCTCTGCAAGTAGAATACGTCAGCGTACGTGGCTCCCACGAGGCATTTCTGACAGGTTGCTTCTGTCACATCTAGAGACGTGCTGTCAAAACAAGAACATTGTATGTGTTGGCTTTCCTTCAAAAAGAAGCTTTTCACGCCATGCTCCGCTCTGAGGATGCCTCGGTCTAATCTTTGCGAAAAAGGATTTCCATGTGCATGCTCCGTCACATGTTGTAAGCAAAAACTATTCGCATCTTCCGCTCAAGCCTGCTGGTCTAATTCGGGTCTTCAGAAAGGAAAACAGGCAATCATAAAATTTTTCAGTCGGTGCCGAAGTGGGGAACTCGACCAACTACCATAAAGTTATCCTCTGCTTTGAAAATCGCCATATTTACCGCAGTATCCACTAACGTCCCAGTCCTCTCCTCTGAAAAAAATCCATATGAGGGGACGTAATTCACCGTAGTTTTTAGGCAAAACTCTCCGATAAATGAAGGCGAAATTTCGAGTTCCAGGTGTATACATATTTGAAGAAGAAGAAGAGAAGAATCGATGGACTCCAGTACGAGTCTGAAAGCTCAGGATAATAAACGAATGGTTCCGGTGCTCGATTCTTCTTCTTCTCCGATAAAGTTAGGATTCCCCTTATATTCTTTAGTTAGCCTTATATCAGGAGAGGGCTGATAACCTTGGCGAATGACCGCGTGTCAGTAAGTGAACACTTGTCCGTTTGAAACCGGATGCACCCCTTGTCCTCGTGACTTGCAATAGCTCATTGATCAACAATTCCTGCCTTTACGCCCTCAGAGTTGATCGTCCTTCGGAGTATTTACATGTAGGCGGTCGAAAGGATATCTTCCCTTTATCAGTTAAATAAGCATCAGTCGCTCCTTGCCTCTGCAAATTCCTCCTTACGCACTATCTGAGAAGCCGGAACAGCAGGAAAAGAGTGGGGGGGGGGGAGAACTACAAGCCATCTGCTCCTCAGGAGACTTGAGGCGACTGTGGAGCGCAATGAGTCAAACGCCACCGCCTGGCGCATCTACGAGCTCCCACTTACCCATTTTCCCCACTCCCGCTCCCACCTCTTCGTCCGTCCTAACGCAATAAGACCTGGTTGACAGCTCATAATGCTTATCATCGCATTATGAAGCAGACCAAGCTGGGATAACTGTAGAAAAAGAAGCATGATGATGAGGAGAAGGAGAACTAGGATGGAAAGCAGCGACGGAGAAAGACGTGCATCTGTCCCATTTTAGATAGGAATTGTCAGTTTTGTGATCATCGGTGGGTAGGAAATGTTCTCTTTCCGCATTTGTGAGAACGCCAAAAAGTGCAATCGGGTTTCGGGTGGCTTCCTCAAATAATTTCCACTAATTTCATGTGACAGGAGTAAAAAGTGGAAAACCTACTGAGATTAGGACCGATTCTGACGTTCAAAAGTCTGCATATACCGGAGATAATAGTTATACCATTTTTGACGGTACTTAAACGTAATTTTTGCTCCGCTGGCAATATGCTGGATCCGTCATTTGAGTGTACTTCATTGGTAGTCTTCTTCATCCAGCCTTGCCACGGAACCAAGGCGAAATGAGAAATGAGGACACTGCCGCCGAGGCCACCACTACTTCCTAGTTGGATGCCGTAAGCGTACACACGGAACTTCAGTTACGCTGACCTATTTCCGATACCATTTTATTATCGGCCTTCTCTACTCGAAACTCAACAATTTCTTCTTCAGCCTTTCTATAGGTACTTTTACAGGCAGAATTTTGTTTGTTTCAATAAATGTTTTGTTAGGAAACTTTGCTGTTAAAAGCAGTTACGTGGAAACAACGTTCACCGATATGACCTAGTAGTTGGACGGATTCCAAACATTCTTGGGTCTCCAGTCTGGAATGTTAAAAGTGGCTATTAATTTGAGCCTCGTGTTTTTCGACCTGAGACCGAAGCATGGTTGGTTGATGACAGTAGGGGAACCAAAATTGACGAATCCTGCCTCCCTTTTCTTTTTCGATAGATTTTCTAGACACAAGGATGGCAACTTTTAAAATATGAATGCATGACCTTGAAACTGCCGCGACTTCCCAAAATGACGTTCGACTTCCAATGGTGGGACTGAATAAGTGGTTGATCTTTGTCCATTGGATGTCGTTATCTTTGATTGCCGATGGGGAGCAGAAAACGCAAATTAATTCTCGGCCGAAATGCAACGAGCAAAACGGAAAATGGCACTCACGTCCGGAAACTCCTACCGAGTAAAGAACCGTGAGAAAGAGCAACCTGCTAATGGTCAGCTGGTGTCTGCTTGGTGTCTTTCCACTATCGTCAAGTAGGCCTGTTTTGAGGCTTTACCTGAACCATGTTAGTGTCGTTGATCCAAACAAGAACAAGAACAATAATAACAACAACAACGACAGTTCGATCATCGATTTCGATGATGTCCATCGTGTGCCCCACAGACTGCGTTGTGGGAGCAGGGACGCTGACTTGCGCAGGAGTTTATAGTGCCAGTAGACTTGCGCTGCATCTACCTACACTCTCTCCTCCTCCCTCGCCTGAGCCCGGTGTCAAGACTGAGTCAAGAAGACCGAAGACGAGGGAGGCCGCAGGTGGATGGCTTGGACGGATCCTCGCCTTGGCGCTCCACTCCGCACCCCCTGGTCTACACACAGATGACCAGGATTTTGACCACAAAACAATGGGGTGATGGCAGTGGTCCAGTTGTGCGGCGATTTCCGACAGCAGGCTCTGCCAGCGCACCCCGCAGATGTTGGCATTTGTTATTGCGCACAGATAACGCCAGCCAGAGTACGTTGTGGTCCCCGTGTTGGTCCAGCGCATCTAACACGTGGCCCGTTTAGAGGGCACAATAACAACAACAACAACACGTTAGGGGGGAATGAAACAATACTACTGGTGCCTCAAAAGGTTAGCTACCCCTGCATAACAAGTAGACTGTAGAATGGTCAGAGACAAGACAGATATTTCAGGTCGCGTGGTGGTTCAGGAACAGCCAAACTAATTTTCTAACGTATGAGGTCCTGTCTGACCTGTATTTGCGCCAATGATCTCACAGTGAAGCGCTTCTTTTCTCTGTTCACAAAAGGTTGGGCGTGTAAGGCTGCGGACAGACCGAGTGGACAACACTATGAAGAACCAGAAATATTGAGGAGTATCCATCGAATATGAATTTTTTAAAAAGTAATCCGGAGCAGCCGATGCCCAGAAAGGCGAATTAGTTCGTTTTCCGCTACCCTACGTGAAGCGTTTAGTTCAAAAGCTACACGACACTAGATGCTGAGTCACTCATAGTAATTAGCATAATTCGGCTTAGGCGTACGATATTGTGGCAGCTTTTGGAGGGACACTGGCCACGCAGAGGTTGCGCGTCTACTCCGTCGACGTGGATCCAAACTAATCCCACACGTCATTCATCTTTTACATATGTCGATCTTATTCAAATGGCCCTCGTATAAGCACCCTTCTGAATCGTTCCTTCGAGTATTCCTATTTCACGTTCCCGCTCAAACTGCCGTCGACTTTGTCTTTCCGAGTCCTCGCCTCAACTTATCGCTTAACTATGCACCCGGTAGTGACTCTTCTTCACTCCGTTATGGAATGTGTCAGCCATCACGCCTATCCCATAAACCTGTCGATAGAGAGGTAATTTTCGTCCGAATCTTTCGCACACGTAAAACCAAGTCAGACTACTGTTAACTACATAGAGACGGAAGGCCGATGCGGCCTACTCCACTTCGATTAGTGATTATGAGGTAGTTTTATTCCTGTAAACCTCTTGCGTTGCTGAAGCGAAAGTGCAGTACTTCATTTCAGGGTTAATCTGAAAGTCAGTTTATTACAGCCAGTGGTCAGTCGCCGTCGGCTATGTCGTGGTTGTACTTTTGCTGGAACACTGCCACATGGCGTTAAGCCACTGCACATGACTTTTGTCTTATCCCTTGGCTGCAACTTGGAACCCTCTGGTTGTGATACTGAAACGGTCACAAAATCTATTGAGCTATTCATTCCACGTAACATCCACAAAATTTGATTCGAGCAATACAGTTCCTCTCGATATTGTTGACATGGATTACCTTAGCTTGCATTAGGATAACATATTCACTCGGTGGAAGTCATATATCATTTATGGTAACAGGGATATTTGGAGCCGGACCATCTTCCTAGTACACGATAAGTTAGGACAAGCAAGGGCCGATGGCCACGAATGACCATTCCGGCCTCCGCCCTGTTTGTTCGGTAAACGCTTCTGAATGACTGGCTGCTAATTGCCATGAGACCGCCTGAGTGAGCTGCAAATCATCAGCTCTGACGCCAAGTGGAACTGCTCGCTTCTGTCCTGCAATCAGGATAGACTGCTGCACACCACAATGACGCGACTCAGTACTGCCGATCTCCGCTGACGTCGATCGTCTGTACCACGGTGGAGGCCTTGTCTTGATTATGGACCCAGGATCAGGGCATCACTGGCTGACGGCGACAGGGGAGCCATAAACGGTCATTCCAGTCTCGGTCTTATCTCTGTCCGTAGACACTCGACTGCTTGAAGCGATGCGACCACCTGCCTGGAGTGTGAGCTCTCAGTTCCAAGGCAAAGTGGAAATGTCCACTTCCGGCCTGCAGTCTGGTGCAGACAGGCGTCATGACACCAAATACTCCCGATCTCAACCGACGTGACGCAAACACGTTAGTACAATTGCCTTGGTTAATTTCCGAGGAAATTAATGCTCGGACTTGGAGTAAATCCTTCGAAACGGGCCTTTTCAGACACGGCCCAAAGTTTGATACAGTGAGTACAGTGATGAGGGCATGGTAAAACTGACTTATGTGGCCCCCTAGACAGGACATAGGAATAGAAGCGCCCAGCCCAGGTACAAAACGTAGACCTGCGCATAATCTCAGAAAGAGCAACTATTCCAATTTCGTAATCCCAACAATAACCCTGATATAAAACTGAGCTGTTGCTCTGATCTTAACCCTAAACCTTAACTCTGCAATTAAACTAGCCCCTACCTCAAGCCCAAATTTAATGCTGACTTACCTTACCAGCAACTTTAAATCTGGCCCTAAATTTTATCCCTAACCTAATCCTAACACTAATTTCATTGGATGTTGGCACAAAACCACCCGTATTGCGGGCGGTTCTTGTTCTCACGTCTTGTTTAGGGGAAGCCATATACGTCAGTCTTACCGAAAGCGTTTCCCAACAAGCGGTTGAATACTCCGGGTCCAAATCTCGGGTTTGCGGCCCAGCATTGGGGAATCACCGGTCGGTGGCTGTAAAAAAAGTCAGTTAAGGCCATCCCAGCCCCCTTCCTATCTTTGTCGTTAAACACTTTTCCATGAGTAACTGTTAGTTGTTATGCGACCGCCTGTGTGCTCTGTAGACAGTGATCAGGTGCGAGGCAATGCAGAAATGCTGACTTCCGTCCCGCAGTCAGGGCAGATCGGTGCGCACCACTCTCCATGCAATACATACACACTCCCGATCTCAGTCAACATGACGCAAGCACGTCAGTGCAGTGGTGAAAGGGTTGCTCGCCGAGCAACTGACTACTCGGGACTTAAATATTGGGTGTGCCGCCTGGGACTGTGCCAACATTGACTCGTGACGACAAGTTAACTCAAAATGGCCATCCCGGTGTCCCTGATTTCGTCAACAAATTTCCTCTAACATGTGGAGAACTTACTATGTTTTCGTTCAGTGAACACTCAACACTCATTGTAAAGTCGACACCGAATCGGATCAAGGGTCATCTTCCGGGTAGAATGCTTCTCCGACAAATTTCGTTTATGCCAATGGCGTCTACCCCGAAGTAACGAGCGAATTTGTTGGCCCCCCCCCCGTTGCATTGTTTCCACTTCATCTGTCGAGGTACGACGGTCGGCAACTTGGGGGTTCCCAAATCAGAAGGCGAGGAAGTCAGTTAGATGGACACTCTTTTTTACCGAGGTCGAGAGTGTACACGAAGCACTGTAAGCAGTTGCGGTTAGCGCTCTCACCAGACAAGCATCGGCCGAAATGCGTACCGACGGATTTCGGCTGGGACCAATCGGCGAAGAAGAAAGGAATGCCGATCGGCATCACCATGTCGCAAGCCGGAGGTTTAGTCACGCGCTTCAGGCGGACCTAATGTGACATGGGCGAGCGGCGGGACTGACGATAGTGAGAACGGCCCAATTACAGTTCATGCAAGGGCTACCCGTCTCATACCTGTCTTAGTTTACCATTTAATGATTTAATAAATTTTCTACCATTTATTTCTTTAAAATTTTCGTTTCCGATCTTGAAAATGCGTCCACGGTAGTCTGTTACTGAAAACCTTTCGACAAAGCAACACGCAAACATCACCGAATTTAATTTCAAATATCAGCACTAATTTGTTTTGATACAGATTAGCATAAATTTGCTATTTACGCGCCAAAATCTGCTCATGAAAACCAAAAACTCAATTTTGGTTCTGTGTTTTCAGTCGCAGGAGTCAGAAGGGTGTTTGTCAGGAGCAGGCAAATCGCGTTCATACGTATACAGGGAAATATTGCCTGTGTTCAGCGACGCGTCCAGAGCGAACCACCAGCGTCCATTTGGAGACGTCCTCGAGGGTTTGGAACCTGACGGACGTCTTCGTAGGGTATGCAAACACATTTATCGATACAAGTGAAGATGCGAGTTCCAGGAACTATTTGATAAGAAGTAGAAACGATCACTGGAACAAGGGCTTTATTCGCCTGACGTTTCGGATTCTCACTTGGACCCGTCATCAGAGACAGTGGCAGGAACGTATCACTGTCTCTGATTTCGGGTTCAAGTGAGAATTCGAAACGTCAGGCAAATAAAGCCCTTGTTACAGTGATCGCTTCTAGTTCTTCTTAAACACATTTATGCCAAACCCACACAGTGCAAATGATGAATGGATTAAAGCAACACGGACTTTAACTTGACTTCGCTCTCTCTGCGTTGCCGCGGGTTTCTCTTCGAATCTTTACCGACCTCGTCGGTATACTGAGTGTTTCAGGATGACGGGCAAAATAAAGGCCTCTGTAAAGGAATGAAAAATGAAGTATTTTTCAGTAAAATGTAAATATAGATTTTTCCAGGCGAGTTCTAGTTATAAAGATAAGGGGAAATGCAAAGACCCAAAATGAGGCCGAGAGGCAGGAATCCGAAAATGAAGTCAAAATTGTGGAACGCTACATGCGTCTAGATTTCTTGGTATTTCGGATAACGACCGCATAAAGAATAGGCAGCGAAAACCTGAACAATAATTTTAGAAGCAGATTCCACAACTCCTCGTTGCCCCCCCCCCCCATCCCCCAAGAGTCGTATGAGATTCCGAAGCCCTTTTTGGGCAAAAATGATGAGGATGGGGGGTACAAGGAGAACGACAAGATGGAAAATAAGGGTTCGAGCAGGTTAACATTTCGATTCTCGCAAGTGACGGCGCTCATTGTTTACCTCATGGAGTGGGTGCAGTATCGGTGACTTGCGTATGAGTAAATTTATTGTGAAGTAGACTTGCGCAACGCCTACCACGCCTTCTCCTCCATCACTCACTTTGCTCCGATAGCAGGATAATCTCAAGACAAACTGAGGTGGGCGCGAGAGGAGTTAGTGAAAAAACCAAACAGCCAGTCTACGCGTTTTACAGTCGACTGAGTCCTCGGGTCTCTATAATGGAAGCTGGAAACAGAGGCCGCATTGATGAGGAGTCATTGCAGCGTGGCCCTCGATTCTCCAGTCACTCCGAAATGCTCCAGTCGGGACGGAATTATCCCGTTACTTTAAGGACATCTAAGCCAAACCTTTATCGCGTCGTGATAGATTTAAGCGCGTTAAATCTATGATAGTGAGAAATGCGCCGAAGTGCCATGGAGCTGGGGTCCTCAGAGTCGGTCTCATTCTCTCTTTACCCCGCCATGAACCAGTCGACTGCCCGAGTCTGTCGACTGTCCGAGTCTGTCAACGGACAGATGACGTAATTGAGCGCTTGGGGTAGACATAACTGGAAAAGCTCTCAGATTCAGTTAATAAGGGCAATTGAGGGAAGCAGTCCGAAGGGAAGAAGGAAAGGTAAATATATCTGAAGAAGAGGAACAGGCAAGTAAAAAGAAAGTGCAGGGGACAAAGGAACACACCTGCACTCACGGTTAAAAGAAAAAATGCAAGTGTATGAAAATGCCCAAAGAGGGGAGAAATAAGGGTTTAAGAATCCGTGGAGGAGGAAAAAACAGTTTAGGGTTTTTCCGACCAGGGAGCGAAATACGCATTCAAATAAGCCTTCGGCATGACAGTGCAGTCCAGTTAGAGAGAAACTGGCAAAAATCGAATAGACAGTTTACACAAACTCATTAAGGCAACTGATAATTGGTATCGGCCAGCTGACATTAAACTGCGACGTTTTTGGGGTCGGAGACCTGTCTCCTGGATTTCGAAGTTTATTTGCGAATTTTAGGCCTCTAAGTGTTCACGGTCTATCATTTACACTTATTTCCCTTTACGGCTAATACACTCTGGAGTTTAATTTTGAGTTGACTGTGAAGCGATTTAAATTGTCTAAGAAGATATGGATCAAAATGGCAGTCTGAATGTGCGAGTGGCAAGTTGCGCCACAAGATCTCAGAAAGAAACTGAGTTTTGCTAGGGGATGTGCCGGAGCAAAAAGTAAATCTCTCCAAGTGCATATTTATGAGCTGCAGCCTGCCGGTTGGGATTGTATGCGTCTATTATACCATGACAGAGCAAGCCATGGCCCCTATGGCCTGGTGTGCGTTTGCAGTTCTCTGGTACCTGGTTCCCCGCCGGTAAATGCTCTTGCGCTCCGGCTGGGTATACAGGTCGTGTGCATGGGTGCCCAGTCATCCTCCTCTTTCTGATCCGTTTGTGTTGTTGTTGATTAAAAGCCTGGTCAAGTGTTTGTTGTGGACCAGGGTGTGTGGTGTTAGGCCGAGCTGCGGATCCGGCCGTGCAGGCACCTGCGCCCTCTCCCGCCTCCGGTTTTCTTGACTTTGTCTTGACGCCGGGTCCAGGCGGGTGAAGGAGAGGGTGCGGTAAATGCTGCGCAGGTCTATCCTCACTATAAACTAATTCACGCGCAAGTCGCTGTGCCTGTTCCACACTGCTGTGAAGCACACGGTGGACACCGTCGATTATCCCACTGAATCTGATGGGACCCGGTTCAAATGTTCATGCAAAAGCTTCCTACCAAACCTGAACATGCTTCTTCCCGTGACCATACCTCAACTTGGAACATTAATATATGACAACAAATAAAATGTCAGACGTTGGAAATAATTGGAGGTTATTATGTACCGGAAACTCCATAAGAAATTCTGGAGGTCCCAGCGGTGAGTCGAACAACCTTTAGCTGCATGAGGTACCAGTGGAACTCAGCAAAATGCGTGTCCGACTTATTGGCAAACAGTTATCCTGGCAATTAACTTTGCCGATCTCGAAGTAGAAAGTGATTTTGACTTATAACTCCTCTGTAGTCGTGCCCTTCTTTTCCCAGACCATCGATTCAACCTCGTACACTGTCTTTGGCAGTATTCTTTCTGCATTATTTGTCGTTTGTCGCCACGTGACACTGCATGTGACGATTTAAGGTTGGAACTCTGAGGAAAAATGAAGCGAGCATGTTTCTTTTTGCAGTCAGACCGGTGAGGCGCCATCTCCGGAATATCTTACAACTGCAATTGATAAGATGTCGATCTGTGACTATGATTCTCGATGAAAAACTGGACTTGGTTTCAAATCTCAGGTCGTTTTTGCCTGGGATCGTAGTGTGGTCGGCTGATGGGGGAAGAAGCCATGAATATCAAATTCATTGTCCCGTGTTCTTGCCGATACGCTTGATTTATGCCAGAATTAGACTGGCCAGTCTCAGGGCAATTGGGAGCGAAATGAACTCCGCATTATTCCAAGGTCACCATTACATTTCAGTCATATATGCGCGAAGGGGACTGAATGAGCCCCAAAATTTATTGAGTATAACATAAAAAACCGTTATTTCATTCTACGAAGCTGACTAACCATACGATTGTAGTTAATACCCCTTTCGAAAGTATGCAACAGATGCTTTTCCCGAACCACCTACAGAAGACCTATCGGAACGGGCGCGTCCCTTTTTACAGCACTTCTGCCAGCGCAACCGTTGTCTTTTAGTGCGATCAGCAAGTGAACTTGGGAAAAAATTAGCGAAATCCGCTAATATTTATCTGTTTGAACAAACAGCGACATAATGTTTTTACAACAAACTGACTTGCATTGTCGACAACGGCATCGCCTCAGGGTTCCCCACGTGTTCACTCAGTGTCAGGATAGGCCTTCTGGCAATCCGTTTAAACTGTTGCACTTACAGGACTTTACGAAAGCCTAAAAGGACGAAGTTGCCGACCTGACCTTGCAGGAATTTCATAGAGTGCGGCTGTCAGGCTTCAAGGTACTTTTTGATCGTTCAACAAGCTGTGCCATTAACTCTGTGACGGCGCACAATTTTTTTAATGCAAAGCCACCGGGGTTTTAACTGACACCGAGAAATTTAAACTGGGAAACCCAGTCTTCCACCCAAAAATTAGTTGTTTTAAATGCAGCATTCTCTTTAGGGGTGATAATATGTAGCGCCTGAGCGGTGAGATTGCACTCATAAGGTTTTAATCATCACGCCAAAGCCAGAGTTGTAGGAAAAGACACAAATAATCAGAATGAGGGGTTTATTAAATACTGAACCCGGGGTTGTCCTCTCAGGCTTCAGTGGCCACTGGCGAAGCAAGGGCTGATGTTGATTGCGTACGGCCATGCCTAAGAGTCCCTAAGACAGTGGTAGCCGCTTCTGTAGGTTTGTGGGGCAATCTGAGCTGGTGCCCATCTGGTATGTTATGTTTTCTGAGGAGTGGTGTTTAAGTGGCTTACTTTGTGTCCGCAGGGGGGGGGGGGGTAGTGTGTTCAAGTGGCGCATGGGCAGCTGCGACGCTGTGGACGCATGTGCGTGCGAGTTAAAGTCGCTCGAGTGACCGCAGGTCAACGCGTTCGGAATCGCTCGCTGCGAAGGTGAGTGACCTTAACGCAGCAGGGCCATGAACAAGGACGCCAGACATGACAATGATGGCTGTCCGGAACAGATGCATTAAACTGATCAACCACATACCCAGTAGCATCGGAGCCATCAGTATCGTAAGTCATCCCACAATCTTCCTTCGGCAATGCCGTCACCATCATCACATTTTCCCTCTTCCGCACTAAAGCGGTTAGCAGTTAAGGTTCCACGAATCTTGTCCAGTCATTCCGATTCTGCGTCAGTCAATCAGTTTTCCGAACCATTATCCAATCGAAGCTCGCATAAAGTGCCGATATTAGACAGTCTAAATTAACGGGCATCATTTGAACCTAAGCTTGATAAGGTCATGGGGCTAGGCATCTATAAAATGATCTAAGGGATTACGCCGTACGACCAAAGTTGCACGAGGCATTACTATCATGCTCACCCGAACACTTCGGCGTGTGGTCTGTAGCGGGACGATGGTTAGTAGTGTGCCTCTAAGCGCTACGAGAGTACGCGCGTATTTTTCGACGATGTCCACCGTGTGCTCCACAACAGGCTGGGAACAAGGACGGTGACTTGCGCGCGAATTCGTTTGTAATGAAAGCGGACTTTCGCAGCATCTGTCGCACTCTCTGTTCCTTCATCAGTGTGGGCCGGGTGTCATGACGGAGTCAAGAAGACTGGAGGCGAGAGGGCGTTCAAGTGGCTGACAGGGTGAAAACCCGCACCTAGGCGTGCCAACATATTCCTCGGTCCACGACACACGCTGACCCGGATTTAACACAGCAAGAAAAAAAGGGGGCAGCTCCGACCACAACTGTCGCGGCAGGGCGACCCGCGCCTGAGCGTGCCGCCACACCTACAATGTTGGCATCTGTTATGAGTACGCATTCCCAATAACGCCTGCCGGACCCCGGCCTAGTCACTGTGTTGGTCAGCCCATTTACCGCTTGGTCCCTTTTAGGGGCACAGCCTCTAAACACTAGATAGGGAGTGGGCCGACCTGTTTGACTTTCAAAAACTATCTAGCGTCGTTTACCGGTGGTGTGGGTCACGTACTACAGCTGCCAGTCAGGTCTGATTGAAAGTATGGTTAGCTAACAAAATAATTAAATAACCTACAAATAGCGGCTTTCACTATCTCCGTGGGATTTGTCAGCCTAGTTCTAGGTAACTTTGCAAATATGCTTTTTCAATCGGATAATGTACGCCCGGCTAAGTGTTTCGCCACGTCCAAGGAATAATTTTTGGGCGAAAGTTGAAAACTTGGCAGTCAGCTCAATTTGACATCTTCCAAGCACGAATCCTTACTTTTCGCTCAAATTTGATGCAATATTTAACAAAATCTATGCAGGTATGTTGCTTTCGTTTTTTCGAGCCAGGCAAGTCCATCTTCGATACCTGTCAGAAGCGGTTATCTTATTTGAGCCCGTTTTCCGCACAAATTTTTCATTATTTGGAAAGAGACCAAAAGCACATGCCGCTCTGTTAGGCGAACCACGTGCATCCCCGACGAGAAAGACGTCAGAATTGACCGAAAAATTCATCGCGAGTTTCTTATTATGCTCGGGCGCGCCTTCCTGATGCGGAAATTAGCCACTCAATCCTGTCTCAGGGCGACCCCTAGCAAAACAAAAAACCTGCGGGTACTCGTCAGTATACCAAGTGGAGGCCACATTCTGAATTTCCTCAAGTTCTATATCGTGTTGCCTTTTTGATAGAGAAAACAACCGCGACTATTTCTGCTTCCGATATATTTCTGGTGTTCCGGGAGCAGTTCTTTTATTTTTGATCATCCTATGGACTGGACCTTGAGTAGGTGACCGTGCAAGTACATCAGCTTCTCAGCGCCGGAGCCAAGTGAGTGGGGAAGTTGCTGAAATGATCATCGTCAAAGTCCAGTCGGAATTGTGGGGTCAGAGAGACGCGGCGCCACTTTTCCTGGTGGGACAGCTCAAGCGGGAAACACCGAATCAGGCTTCTTGTGGAACAAAGGTGGTCGAATAGGAATTGTTTGAGGGTCGGGACATGCGAATCCGGTACCTACTTGAGCTGACAGCAGGTGATTTTTGACAGTTTTTCACTTCTGGGCAAGCTGCAGACACACTGCGCTTTTCAGTGACAGTTAAGAGGCGTCTCTTATGCAGGGCATCCAAGGCTTCGAAATATTGACTCTTAATTTTGGAAACCATCAGTTACTCTGTAGATTATTTTGGTCTCTCTTGGGTACCCCAACCGTGATTAGCGTTGTACAGAATTACTTATTGCATGTCCAACGTCCGTTTGGGTGGATGTTGGCGGAACTAGCTGAGGCACTGGCTTTTTCGCGCCTCCGCCTGAAGGGAACAAGACATCATCATAAGCAATCTTGAGACATTTATCTAAAACAAGAGCAAGTAGGCTGTTATGAGTGAAATCAAAAATTAAAAAATCTCACTACAACCCTACGTGTTTCATATGTGACATTTTTTAACATTTTAGGAAACGGACATGGAGGATATGCTGCCGGGAGCGATCAACACACGCACTCCAGAGGGGAAGCTAAAAAGTCCGCTCCATTTCAGGATGCCCAGATAGTATAAACAGTCGATCAGTCACTTGAAGGCGGTTGGGAAAGAAACTCTATGGTTGAAACAGAATTTCATCAACTTGACATGTTGAATTTACTCTCCAACCCATCACCAAAGACTGTAACAATCAAAGGTAATGGACGCACAGGGTGCGTACTATTTACTGGAGATATTCACGGAGTGTGGCGGTGTCGAGTCAGGAGACACTTTTCATGGTGCGTGACCTATCTCATGAAATGTTGCCTGAAATTCTGAAATGCGTTTTCGATTAGGAAGGGTTACTTGGTCGCGGTTGTGATACTGATTATCTTAAGGCATACTCTTATAATATTTTGGACTCGGCAGGATGTCGGCTTTTAAATGCACTTCTTTTCAATCTCCTGTAGAAAGCGTGCTTGGTAAAAAATGACTACTTAAGTAGCATGTATTTTTCCCATTGATTTTCGATGGTCTTGGATATTCAAATATATTTTATAGAAACCACAAACAAAAATATGCTTTATTTTAGTCAATCAATAGAGAATCACGTCTTCTTTATATTTTATACTTTAGAAAGGTGCATAATTAGGTTTTAAAAAAGGTTTCTAATTGCCGAAAAATTTGGATCCTGATCATTCGTTGCATTAGCTCTTAGTGATTACACTCTACAAGGTGCATGCGTTCCGCGTAAAGAAAGTTCCATATTTTTCTATGTCATTAAAGAGATATCATACAGGGTCCATAAAATTTTGCAATGGATGCGGATCATGTTGTACATTTCATGAGGAGCAGTGGTAAACGGCCGGGTACGATGCTATGTGAATGGACATATCGCGGTCATAAAAAGTGTCATAATTAGAAACTTTTTTAAAACCTAATTATGCTCCTTCCTTAAGTATAAAATATAAAGAAGACGTGATTCTCTATTGATTGACTAAAATAAAGCATATTTTTGTTTGTGGTTTCTATAAAATATATTTGAATATCCAAGACCATCGAAAATCAATGGGAAAAATACATGCTACTTAAGTAGTCATTTTTTACCAAGCACGCTTTCTACAGGAGATTGAAAAGAAGTGCATTTAAAAGCCGACATCCTGCCGAGTCCAAAATATTATAAGAGTATGCCTTAAGATAATCAGTATCACAACCGCGACCAAGTAACCCTTCCTAATCGAAAACGCATTTCAGAATTTCAGGCAACATTTCATGAGATAGGCCACGCACTGTAGGTCGCATCATGCAGGTGGTGAACGCTCCTCACCGTAATGACTTGACACCCAGCACTCATCTGTGGATCACTGACGCTAGGCAGAGCCTAGCTTAGGCCACATCCCAGTAACCGCCTCGACCAGCGGGCTAAACCAGATGAGGCTATCGAGTGTTGTGTGCGTCCCCAAACCCGGTAATTTAACTCCCACTCTCAATCCTTTCCCCAGCCTTCCCTCCCCCTCCCCCTCGCCTTCTCCTAGCCTTCAACTCTGAAAGCTCTACTGAGGGGACGACATCAAGCCCGTAGGCAGCCCGTCCTAACTCAGGCCGTTTTCCAACAAACAAAGCCGCGACCCATAATGGAGTCTGAGAGCTGTCTAGGATGTCCAAACAGTCCTATTTAGGAAGAATACTCATTCCCACCTCGCATAAAAAAGGGCTAGAAAAATTTCCCTAAACAGATGCTGGGAAACCATGCCATCTACTAGTATACCGTTGCTCGTAGATGAAAAACTCACGGTCGAAAAACAACAAAGAACAACAACCCTCATTCCACTGCCCTTTGTTCTACCCCATACGCTGCTAGGATGAGTCCGCTCACTCTTACTCCCTGGAATGTTCGTTCTCTTTTAGACAATCTGAAGAGAAACTGACCAGAACAGAAGACGGCGCTCCATAACTGACGCGCTACAAGGTGGAAATAGCGGTTCTCAGGGTTATCCAGTTCAGCGAGCAGGGTCAGGTGGAGGAGCTGAGTCCGACAAAACCTTCTTCTAGAGCGGCCGTCCAAAGTTAGAGTTGCGCGACGCGGGCTTCGCCCTTGCCATCCGGAACGATATCGTGAGACGAATGTCTTGTCTGCCCGAGGGCATCAAAAACAGACTAGTGAGCCTGCGCCTGCCTTTTCGGGGATCCAACTTTGCACCATCGTCGGCGTCCACGTCTCCTCTTCCAATGACCGGCTCCGACGCGGCGAATACCGAGTTCTACGAGGACCTACATGCCATCCTGTTGACTGTGTCGAAGGCGAACAAGCTGTTTGTCCTTGGCAAATTCAACGCCTGCGTCGAGACAGACCACGCTGCCTGGAGGGGGAGGACTGCTGGGTCCCCATGGAATCGGCGGCTGTAACGACAACGATCACATTTTTCTGAGAACCTGCGCAGAACACCGCCTCCTCCTCCTGACCAACATCGGCCGCCTTCCGACACGGAAGAAGACTACCTGGATGCACCTCCGATCGCGGCGCTGAATGCAGCTGAACTACGTTCTCGTCCAGGGGCGAGATCGACAGGACGTGGCGGTGACCAAGACTGTCTGCGACGTCCACGACTGGACGGATCACCGCCTCGTTATCTCCTAGGGCAGGATCCGACAGCAACCCCACAGGAGAACACATGGTCAGCAACCACCAGGTAAGTAAAATACTGCCCTGTTGAATTTGTCTTCCCACCGCTTACATTCCAGCAGTCAGTTAATCCAACACCTGGAAGAACTGCCAACTCCGGACGACAACGCTACCGTGGAGACCCGTCTGTGTCAACTGCGGAATGCTGTCCATTCCACTGCCTTGAGCGTGCTCGGACGTGCACTTCATCAACGACAGGGCTGGTTTGATGACAACGACGCAGACGACAGAAACCTGCTCGTTGAGGGGAACAAGCTGCGCAAAGCCTACACTGACCGTCGGACCGACGCAAAGAAGACGGCTTTCTTCTGAAATTGCCGTTTCGTGCAGCAACGACTGCGAGAGATGCATGATGCCTAGTTGGATCACAGGGTCGAGGAAATCCAAGAACATGCGGACTGCAATGAAAAAAGAACATTTTCGAACCAAATAAAGCGGTCTACGGTCCCAAAGGCAAAGGAATCGCCCCCGCTTCTCAGCTCCGACGGAACAACAATCCTGGCGACTAAATCGCAGATTCTGGAGCGCTAGGCCAAGCACTTCAGAAGTTTCCCCAACCGCCCATCCCCGATCTCCGACACCGACATCGACCGGCCCACCAAAGTGGAAACGAAAGACTACCTGGAACTCCCACCTTCCTGCCATAAAAAATCAGGACGAAGTTTGGTCCTGCAACCTCACCTGAGTGATATGATGTGGTTAGTTTTCCAAAAATGTTTGGTAGGTGTAAATACGCTGACTTGGCAAATATCACGTGTTTGCATCTTCCTTACCATTTTAATCCGGTGATTGACTGTGTCACGGGGCAGGCGGGAGAAGTGCTTATACGCCAGCCTCGGTTACTTCAGTCATCAGTTCGCACACGCTTCGCAACGCTGACTTCGAGTTCTGTTTGCGATCTCTTCATTATCCTAATTCAGCGAGTGGCCAAGTTGACTTGCTAATGGGATTGTTCCGACGGTGTGGTATTCCGTCGGTTTCACTACAGTGGCCAAGCACTTTGAATTACCACGCGGTTCCCTCGGTAGCCTTGCAGCTGTGATTGAGTCCTCCCCCCTATCCTCTCTATCTTGCAAATGGCTGTGTCCGGGGGGGAGAGTGTGTACACGCCACCTTCATTCACTCCCATGCGCATGCTTCGAGCTCTTTTTGCGCTCTCTTTCCCTTTCTAATCTAGCGGGTGAATAAGTTAGGTATGTTAACTAAAATTATTTTAGTAAGCTAACCCTATTGTATTAATCATTTGGGGCTGCAGAACCAAACCTCGCCAAAATCAGATCCGATTATCAACTCTTCAGCGGAAAAGCACAAGGATCCGGCGCGATCCCAACCGAAGTTTACACGTAGTGCGACGCCGGATGATGAACAAACTTACAGCACTATTTCAGGGGGTGTGGCTCCGAAGACAAGTTCCTCAGGATTTCAGGGATGCAATAGCCGTCCGTCTCTCAAAGCAGATAGGGGATCGGCAACTCTGTGATAACCTCAGAGAAATATCGCTGCTCAACATTGCCGGGGAGATCTTCGCTCTCACCCTCCCCAACCATCTCAACGGCCATCTAGAACACGGACTAATCCCGGAAAGCCAGTGTGGGTTCCGACAAAACTGCGGAGCTACCGATATCATCTTCGTCACTAACCAGCTGTGAGAGAGATGCCAGGAAATTTGAACCCATCAGTATACTAATTTCGTAGACCTGGCGAAACCCTCCCACACGTTGAGTCGGGATGGACTGTGGAAAATCATGCAGAAATTCGACTGTCCTGAACGATTAACGCATATGGTGCATTGGCTTCAGGACAGGATGGTGGCGCGTGTCACGGATAATTGGGTTATTTCAGAAGCATTCGCGGTGACGGAGTGAATCATGGCTGTGCTTTCGCTTCCATCCTCTCCAACATCATGTTTCTGCCATCGTACCCTGATTAGTGCCCCGGGATCCACATCGCCTGGAGGGCCGACGGCCATCTTCTCACTAGCTGGCGCATGCAGGGCTCAGCGCGTCTCTCCATGACTGCTGTCCATCAGCTGCTCTTTGCGGACGACTGCGCGACCAACACTGCGACAGAAGCCAACATTCAACTGGGCGTGGGTTTCTTCGCCTCCGGCTGCGACAACTTCAGGCTGATTGTCAGAGCGGAAAAAACGGTGGCCATGCACCAGCCACCGCCCAAAACTGTATAGGATATTCCTCACATCTACGTCAACAGCATGCAAGCCGTGGACAATTTTGCCTCTTTAGGCAGTACACTCTCACGTTGCACCAAAACTGATGACGGAGTGGTTTGCGGGATCTCGAAAGTCAGTCAGGCTTTCTGTCATCCACAGAACGGAGTATGGGGTCACCACGGTCTCCACCTCAACACCAAACTCCGGGTGTACAAATCTGTCATCTTGACGAAAATGCTCTATAGAGGAGAGATCCGGACAATCTACAAGAGACAAGCGAGGAAGTTGAATCAACTCCAGCTCAGTTGTCTACAGCGAACACTAAGGCTGAGGTCACAGGACAGGACCCCCAGACACGGAAATTTTGGAACGTACCGAAATCCTCAGCGTTCACGCCATACTGAGGCATTGCAACCACGACGAAGCGGCCACCTCGTGAGGATGTATGATGGGCGGCCACAAAACGACTCTTCTGTTGAGATGTCGACACGGGCGCTCGTCGTCAAGGCGGTCAAGTGTGCAGCTACAAGGATACCTTAAAGAATTTATTTAAACGATTACGAATCAACCCGAAGTATTGGGAAGACGTCGCACAGAACGGACCGGTCTGAGAAGAGCAGTAAAGACTGGAGCAGCAATTTGATTGTCCCTGACAAGGACAAAAGAGAAGCTCACGTTCCCCTGCTGCCTCTGGCCCTCAAAAACAACATTCAACCATTGCCAACACGCCTACGGAGTCAACGAGAATTCCGCGTACGGATTGGCCTCGTCGGACATCTCCGGACCCAATGCTCCAATAGTCGGACAAACCTAACTGTTGCCTTCCCGACCGCACCTGCTCCAATCTCCACGGCGTCCACAACGACGACCATTCTCACAACCGATGATCACAGCCCGGGTGTCCCGCCGGTGTCGATCAACACCATATTAATCATCCCAGCTATAACTTTCGCGGCGACGATGACCACCAGATCCCCAAATCCCGACACCGGTCAAAACGCTCCTGACGGCCGATCAGCTACTACCAGCCCCACCTGCATCGGTGTGGACTCTGTCCCAACCTGTCCTCAATACTGTCGCACATTCACCTCACGCATCGGCCTGGTAGGCAATTGCGAGTTCATCGCGCAGAGACTGGCGAAGCAGTGTCTGTAATGCCAACATACACTAGATTTCATCGCCTCAACTGCCCGCGTTGTCCTCGCGCGTTCATTCATCGCACACTCGGTCACATGTGTTTCCATGAGAACCTGCGGTAACTCATCGCAAATATGACCACATCAGCATGCATTCCCTCATTATCATCTCCCAAAATCCCACACAACCTGCACCTGCCACATAAGTGTGAAGTTTTCTCTTCGGTTCCTCCTCCATGCAGGTCTTCTGCTCCATGCGAGATCTGGGCGGCCTGAAATCCTGATGTGCGTACGGGAAGTCAGGTCGTGTGTGTGGCTCACGAGCTGTTCTCAGCTCTTTAATCCACATCTCTTAGTGCGAACATCGGTCGGTTGACCGGTTTCAGCAGTCTGCTAGTGAACAAGATAGGGTAAAGCGAGTGAGGTCGACTCTCGGCGCATGTTAATCACCATAAACAATCTGACGCGCCTGAGACCACCACGATGCGCCAAAAGCCATGGTTTTAGAGGCTTCCAAATGACTATTCAACACACAGCTCGCGGGCAGCCCAGTTGTGTGTTGAGTGGCTGACTGGTGGTCTGAGAGTCAGGCTGCAACGACACTTCCTCACACACGTGACGTTCGAGCAGTCTACCCTTTTTTGTGTGAAATTCCTGCGTGTGTGTTTGGGGGACCAGGTCCCGTATTTGGCGTGCGCAGACGCGGTCTATAGCTCTGCCAACCACTGCGCCCATTCTCCGCAGCAGACATCTGACCGGCTCAGACAGTATTTGCTGCCTAGAAATGGGAAGAGAGAGTGAGGCCGACGATTCACACACTTTCCTCGCTACAAACAATCTGACGCGCTTGAAGATACCACGGTGTGCTAAACGCCATGACCTGGGAGGTTGCCAACTGACGGAATAACCTAGACCTCCCAGTCGGCCCAGTGTGTTGGGTGAAGCAGTCACTGGTGGACCGGGAATCAGGCTGGGCAAGGTTTGGTCCTGCGACCCCACCTGAGTGATACCATGTGGTTAGATTTCCAAAAAATGTTTGGTAGATGTGAATACTCTGACTTGACAAATATCACGCGTTTGCATCTTCCTTACCATTTTAATCCAGCGAGTGACTGTGTCACGGGGGAGGGGGGAGGAGTGCTTATACGCCAGCCTCGGTTACTTCAGGCATCAATTCGCACACGCTTCGAGCCCTGTTTGCGTTCTCTTTATTATCCTAATCCAGCGAGTGGCCAAGTAGACTTGTTAATTGAATTGTTCCGACGGTGTGGTAGTCCGTCGGTTTCACTACAGTGGCCATGCACTGTGAATTATCATGCAGTTCCCTCGGTGGCCTTGCAGTTGTGATTGCGCCCTCCCCCTATCCTCTCTATC
>CACRXP010000120.1:992973-1018335 GCA_902702965.1 Spirometra erinaceieuropaei
GGCCCTACTCTGTCGCTGTTGAGGCGCTGTTACCGTATGATCCACAGACGTAAACACAGTCTCTTCGACACCCAAGAAAGGAGAGCGGATGAGTTGACACAGACACTTCTCGCGTTTGTTCTGTCTTCATTCGGACCACCATAATCCTATTCGCTTATGAGCAAATGCCCGATATGCCGTAACACAAAAGTGCTAGGTGGCGAAATACTAGTGAATTTCGGTTTACTGAGGTGTTTGTGACCCACCCCATAAGCCTGTCCGCGAACAGTCTGCGTTGTGGGGATGTGCGCGTCCGTATGTGCTCCTGGTCACAGTGGCACTTATGTACTGAGTTGCACGGTACTTGTACGCCTCCATAATTACTGCTGCGCGTTAGACACTGGGTTCACTTCTATTAAAAGCTGGTTGACAAGCTCGGGCGGTCTATTGGTGTAAGGAACAGAGAAGGGGATGAGAGTTCGACACTGGAAAACCCATCTTCACGACTCATTAGCAAATTCCTTGTTACAACAAACCTGAAGTACCTAAACTGACCATGGCGAGTTAAGAGTCTCGATTTGGAAGGTAGCCAACGGAGCGGATAACCCTGTATTTGTCAAGACTGAGAGTCAGGCTGCAGTCGTCCCTTCTTAATGTGGCCCGGTGGCACTCTTGCGTACGTAAGAGCCTTTACAGGAAGCCTGGTACACTTGGTGGGGGACAGGACGTGTGTGAGACAGGTAGACCTGTCAGGCAATGCGTCCACGCCTCACACCGACCGTCTAGACATTGTTTTGCCATCGGAACAAGGCGGGTGAGGGAGAATAAGGTGCGGCAGGCGCCGCGCACGTCTGCTCCCATCACTACAGACTGATTCACGTGCAAGCCATCGGTGCCGCATGCGGTGGACGCGACGCTCGCGACAACCGAACTGTCGCGCTCGGGTTTTCATGGGCAGGGGGCCACATCAGGGGCATACGGTGACATGAGACTCGTTGATACCGTTGGATGAACGATGAAAGACCATACGTTGACGAGGATACGTTGCAGAAGATACACCTCCGGTCACTGCCATGCACAAATATGTAGCATGGGTGATGCCATCTGAGCTTGTTAGCGCAGGCGCGACTACGGTCGTTGAAAGTCATGCACTGACCGTTCTCGCCAAACGCATCGATAAATCTGGCACCCAGCCCACATCTGTAGTTCCACTAAGCCATGTTCAGCACAGCGACTGCATCCCGGTAGCCGTCCTTGACTAGCCGTCTAAATAAGATCATGACGGTCAGCGCGTGTGTGTTTTGGCACTCACCAGTCGCTGAATTAATCCCTATCCTCTATCATCAACCCCAAGCAAAAAAAGTTCTACGGGGATGACGACAGGCAATTCCCTGGAGGTCGAGGCTGCTTCAGGTCGTTTTCACACTAGACAAAAGTCGTGACCCGTCTGAGATGGTTAAGCAATTTTATTTAGAGGCAACATTGCCTACCCTCTCGTGGGGGGGAGGGCTAGAAAAGGTGCCCCAAAATCGCTGGTAAAACATGCCCTCGGCAGGCTGACCATCGCTTCTGGATGCAAAATAAACGGTCGGAAAGCTGCAACAACAATCCCCGTCCCCTCCCTGTGCCTCCCTACAGGCCGCCAAAGTGACATTGCTCTCTGGCAGCCTGGCATGTCCGTCCTCTTTTGGACAGTGCAGTGACAAACCGACCGGAAGTGAGAACAGTTCTGGCCACTCAAGGACTGGCCCACTACTAAGTGGAAATTGGGTCTCTCAGTGAGACCCGCTTCTCTGAACAGGGAAAACTGCGGGTAGTGAGTGTCGACTGTGCCTTCAAATGAAGTTAGCGTCCAAGGACAATACAAACAGATATCGAGGTAACTTTTACCATCAGGATGAATATCGTCAGGCATCCATAGGGATTTTGAGAATAAAGTCGCAGTCCACACGCCATAAACACATCTCACCCTGCCCACACACACCACCCTTGGCTACATAAGAGCCTACCCAATAACAAGCACGCACATGCCACCTCGTGAAACCATGCCTCTCTCCTGTAGCAAGCATTCGGTCAACTTTGTCATTGCCAACACGGCGGGCGAAACGTCGACTATCAAACCATGTGCATCTCACTTAAGTAGGAAGCATGTCCTTCGACGCAGCCTGGCACATAAAGTTTGGTTCAGTTGTAAGTGCACATGGACTGTTCTGCTTTATCAAACGCAGGACCCCTAGTCTCACCGCCAGTTGGCTGAAAGGCTCGGACTAGGAAGAGAACAAGGCCAACACGGAGAACCAATCCCCACGGCTAATCAATGCGTCCCACACTATAATAAGTCTAACGTGCCTGAATCGGTCACCCTACGAGCTGTAGCCTGGAAGGTTGCCAGCTGGCTGGATAACTCGGTTGTCAGTGGATCACTTTAGAATCACTGGAGGACTGAAAGTCAGGCCGTAATGACTCCATCTAAATTTTGACCTCATGGATTTAGAGACTGAGCCATAATTAGGGAAGCCTAGCCAGTGCTGTGGGGACTAGGTCGTGTAGACGGACTGTCTTGCTGCGTCAATCACCGCGCCCGAGTTCACCTCCGGCCGTCTTGACAGTGTCTTGTCATCGGAGCTTGTTTGGTGTGCGAGGATAGAGTGTGGTTGGTGCTGCACCAGACTGCTTCAGTAAAAAGTAATTCACAAGGAAGTCACCGGTGGGGCATGCGGTTGAAGTCGTCGTTCGCGACACCCGAACTGTCACGCTAATGCTGTAACCTCCATTTTTGTGGCCGGCGTTCAACGTCATCCACACTCACTCATTACGTGCGCTCCAATTAGACGTGATTTCCCCAGGCTTCGCGTTTATTCTGCGTCCTACCATGACTGCATTCATGTCTGGTATACGACCACGTTCGCCGAAGCTCTCGCTCGACTTGTGACGGTAGGCTCTTCAGACTTCTCACTGACATCCCGTCGTTGGTTATTTTACAATCCAGAGTTTTAAGAGCGTTCAAATCAACGAATAAAAAAGGCTTCCTGTGCATTTGTCGAAAAGTCGAAAAATGAGGAGTCCCAAATCACAAGTCAGGGAAGATATATTAGGCCGGACAAGCTTTACTGGTGCGAACGAGTGTACAGGATGCTCAGCAAGCAGTTGCCGCTAGCTGTCTCTATGCGCGTGGGTGCGTCAGTCGGGCCCCTAAAACGGACCACATGGCAGATGCGCTCGACCAACACGGTGGCTAGATCGGAGTCCGGCAGGCGTTATCAGGAATGCACCCCCATAACAAATGCCAACATTCGGGGTGTGGTGGCAGCCACAGTTGTCAGGTCAAGTCGCGCCAATTGGGATCCCTGCCGTCTTCTCCCGTCGTTGGTGTTGGTTAAAACCCTGGCCAAGTGTTTGTTGTGGACCAGGTGTGATGGCACGCCTAGGTACGGGTCCGGCTGTGCCAGCCACCAGCGCCTTCTCCCGTCCCGGTCTTCTTGACTATGTCTTTCTACCAGTTTCAGGTTGAAGAGGAGGAGGAGAGTGCGGTAGACGCTGTGCAAGTCTGCCGACAGTTCGGCCGACGATTTCGACTATGTCCACCGTGTGCTACACAGATAGGTGCAGCAGACACGATGACTTGCGCGTGAATTAGTTCATAGAGCTAGAAGACTTGCCAGGCATCTACTGCACTCTCTTTTCCCCACTCTCCGTCTGGACCCGGTGTCAAGACAGAATGAAGAAAACCGGAGGCGGCGGAGGGCGCAGGTGGCTGGCGCGCCCGGACCCGCACCTGGGCGTGGCACCACACCTCCTGGCCCACAACAAATACTTGACCAGGGTCTTAACTTACGGCAACAACAAAACCCCAACAGGGGTCAGAAGGACGAGGATGACTCTGCAGCCATGCCCACCACCTGGATATCCGGCGGGAGCGCAAGTGCATCTACCCACAGGGAGCCAGGTGTCAGGGAACTGTCAGCGAGACTGAATGTCACCAGACTGCGAGCGTTATGGTTGTCTGATACTGGCATAGTACACGCTTTCAGACCTTCGAGACGCTGTGCAAGTCTAATACCACTAATTCACGCACAAGTCACGCACAAGTCTGCCCTCACCTCCTTGTGGAGCACACGATGGATATCGTTGGTCATGACGGTCGAACTGTCGGGCGCATCAGTGTCCGCCGTTGAGGATATCAGCCTCCAGCGCGTATGTACGCACTTGCTCTGCCCGAGATGTGTCCGCCTGCAGACGATAAGCGAAGGGACGGTGTTTATTGGTTTCGAGCTCTCCGCCTGGCTAGTGCTAAGGCTCGGGCGGTCCCAGCAGCAAATTACCAGAGAGCGACTCGGACGGAAAGGCAGCATGAGTAAGTAGTCGCGTCGGCGACCAGGGGGGAGAGAAGTGGGCGGACTGCCACACGTTTACCCATCCCTCACGGATGTTCAGGACCCACTTCTCCCCACGTAAACTGACGAAAATTGTCTGGCCACGGAGTAGAGAACCTGCCCGACCCGTTGAGTTTGGGAGCTACATATAGAAAAAAAACCAAAAAAGGCGTAGGAGTACTGGCAAGGACCAGGGGAGAGTGGAACTGCCATCTCTGGCCGGGTAGCAGTCGTTTGGATAACCAGGTCCCGACCCCATGTCATTAAGACACGAACTGTTTTTACTGACGGTCGAACTCAGAAATAGTAATAAACGTGGAAAGGTCATCCGTCGACCAAGTTGAAGTACGGAATGTACTCTTCTCATTTTGGCTCATATCCAGAGGTGGCTGGCCGATGACGGTTAATAAACCGGAATTGGTCATTTTAGTCCCTTGTCTTTGTCAGTATGTCAGCAAGGGTATGGTTTACGCCCGGGGTTACTTATTCCGGGGGACAATTGCGTTGAGGAAAAGAACCGAACATCCAAGAACTTTG
Source organism: Spirometra erinaceieuropaei (assembly GCA_902702965.1). Taxonomy (NCBI): domain Eukaryota; kingdom Metazoa; phylum Platyhelminthes; class Cestoda; order Diphyllobothriidea; family Diphyllobothriidae; genus Spirometra; species Spirometra erinaceieuropaei. Next base: position 997,863 of record CACRXP010000120.1, read on the forward strand.
TAGCATCACAAATACCGATCCTCCATACTGTCAACAAACAAAAGGGGACACTACTTTTACCACCTAATGGTAATAATAAATAAATTTAGTGCCCAATTGAAGGCATTGTCAAAAAGGCATTGCGTTGTCGTACTTTTACTCCGATGAATAACTTAAAGCTGCTTCACCAAGCTTACGCAGCAGCCACCGAGAGGTCTTTTCATTCCTTTCTCTGACACCTACAAATAAATATCGGCAGTCATTTAATTTTAGCACAATTGCTCCCCGAAGCAAGTGGTCCCGGGCGTAAACCATATCCTTCTCAGTATTTCTTCTGTAAACCTACTTCATTATAAGAAATCCGGTACCAACCACCACAATATCAAGACGTCGAAGTTTTTTACAGTACTGAGAAAGCCTGCATTCTATAAGTGTTAGTAAGTGAGAACAAGTGTACTGTTTCCCCAAGAAAAGGTGGTCTGGGCGTGATAGTGACTACCAATATGCTTTTCGATGCCTCAGGGTGAATTGGGTCGAATCCTTCGTAAGGGACAGTTAAATTTTGTGGTAGACCAAAACAGTAGGTTTTGCGAAAGCACATAACGGTAAGGGTTTTGTAATTACCAAAGCTAATGAAAAAGAAATTTGGCGTTTTGGATTAAAATTTATTTGGGAATTCCGGACTCGAAAACGCCTCCAACCTTATAGGTAGGCTTGAAAGATCAGTATAACCTCTTTTTTGTGTTTTAATAAGAACTGTGGTGAATGCCTGCGTGAAAACATTTAACGTCGTCAGACAACGTTGGGTTGTTAATGTACGGGGAGGGAAGGGCAAAGGGACAGTGCGCGATAAGGGGATGTAAATAATTTGGTCGTGAAAGCGCTGACCTCTCTCTCTCTCCTCTCAACTATAGAAGTACAAAAGTCGGTGCATTCGAACAACACCTGCCAAGACCAACGGTCTCTATCCACACACACGCGGTCACCTGCATCGTTGAAGAGAACCATTATGGCAAGTTTCATTAAAAAATAGTGGTAATCATCGAGGAAGAGGCGGGTAGTATGCGGGGCGCAAGTGCAGCCTACGTAGACGGAGGCGCGATCTCCAGAGAATTGAAATGCCACAAAGAAGTCGGTGGTTGAAAGTACAGCCCAGCGACCTTGACATCGAGGAGCGGGCGTGCGTGAGCAGGCTCGCGCAAAGCCCACGAGCGACGCGTGACCTTAAGAGAGGAAGAAAGGAACAAAGAGGTCAGGCAGTCCGCCGACCAGCGACTAATGATGTTAAGGGGTGCACAAGCATGGACAAACGGGGGAATCTGGCTTAATACATTAAATAAGAGATTAAGGCGTGGTCAGAGTCATTATGGAATCACTAAAAGAGACGTTGACTTCAGTGTAAGAGAAGGACTTGATGCGTGACTTCGGGCGGCATAAAGACGCCCCGAAGATTTCTTCACCTCCCTACCCCATATTGCAACTACCCTTGATAAGCATTCCCAACAGAGAGAAGGGAGATAGTTCGCCTCACAATTGTAGACAATAATTCCCTACCACCGACTGCCAATCGAGACCTACAGATACGCCTTCACAATTGCGATTCGCACGCATGACTACTGCCAGCTGGCGAATCGAAATAAAATCTTACAGGTACAAGTTTTACTCCGCACAGCAAATAAGACGAAAAGAGGCAAAGAACAGAGGGAGGCTGCAAATCATGGAGGGGCAGAACGTGCAGTTTTAATTTGATAAACGAGTACAGCAACTTTAAACACTGTTGTGAGGACGAACAAAAACGGCCTTCGGCTTTCGTCATGGAAAGGAATCACTGCCAGTGTGAATGGTCAGCAAGAGTAACCACCCTTTCACAAAGTAATTCAGATAGGTCACCTAGGCACGAGATTTAAAACTTGTTCATGCTCATACATTCACGTGTATCGTCCGCCTATTGACGCTTATACTTATTTGAGAAAATGAGTCTCAGGTTAGGACGTCCCTAACTGGCCGGTGCGTTCAAATTTTGCTGTTTAGCACGCGTGAGTGAAGGCCAAATAAGGGTATGATGTGGCTTGGTAGCCCAACCTAATTGACACAATACTCTTGGGTTGGGGTTAAGGTTAGGAGTTTCAGTAAGGGGTTATGGATAGGGGTTAGGATTAGAGGCCAGAGTTTAGGATTAGGGGTTAGCGCAACTATTTCTCACCCAGTCAAAGTACAACCGCGCATTCCCAATAGTTTTTCTTTTGCATACAACTACCTGACCTCGTCGCCTGTGGTTTCCCGGCCCCACTTGTAAAAAACGCTATTAACACCGGTCCCGTACTAGAGGAGACTGAGGTTTGTTTACTTCAGGTGGGGCAACATAACCACATCTGACCAAAATAAGTCCACCTGGAACTCAAGGTGTACCAGGCGTTGCCAATGAGGGCCTAGGCCGCAGCTATACGCTCACTCCCGTCTCGTCGTCGCTGTTGGACAGCCGCTGCACGACGACATACACTAACTAAGGCTGCCTGCTGCAGACTGTAGCTCGCGGAGAGGTAATGCACACTCGCAACACTAACCAGGCAGGCTAGAGCAGGCATGATTACGGCCCTAGCAAGTAGTTGGAAGCAATGCACTGACGGTCCCCACCAAACGCGTAAAAGAACTTGAGGGATACTGCTGCTTAGAGCCATCCTGTCATACAGCTCATACGTATGGCTGCACAAAGTTGTGCTCAGCACGGCGGTCAAACCCTGATGCCGAGGCTCACTGCAGAAGCAACAGGAGAAGACGAAAAAGGATGGACTGAATCGTAAATCTGGAGCAACCTAAGGATAAGCCAACCGCGGTGTGATTATTTCCGGCCATCACAGCGACCTACGGTCTCAAACCCCAGGGGACTGCCTCACTGCTCAGTCAGGTTGGACCAACACTACTGACGGGGGGATGTCGAATGTTGGACTCCGCGCTCTAGGGGCCTTCTCAGCCATCAGTTCACAGTTTGCAAAGAAGTCATCAACCAGCCTCCTTAAGTTGAAACCACTGACAACCTCGATCGTCCGCACACCCGCCAGGAAGCAATCAAAGTACTGAGACAGCTGTCTAGTGATAAAGCGTCTGGCGCCGATGCAATTTCAGCCGAAATTTACGTGTACGGCGGCTAAAAATTCATAGACAAGCCTACTTCTCTGTTTCGGGAGACTCAGCGACAAGGACAAACACCACAAAACTCGTTTGTACGAATTCAAAGTAGGCCGTCAAACCCGCGACGCCCAGCAAAAATATCTATTCACGGCATTGCTGGAGATGGAGATCTGTCCGGATTCTATTCAACTGCTTGGACACGCATCTGGAGCAGGGACGCTTTCTAGAGACACAATGCGGAATCTGCGAAAACCGTGGAGCCACAGGCATGATCTGCGCGGCGCGTCAACTGCGAGAAAAGCTCCAGAAAATGCGACCCAGCCACCACAACACTTTTTGGATCTAACAAAGGAGTATCTGGGGAATACAATTTCCAGGAGCATCACAATTCATGACGAAATCGCCTACCGGACCTTCGGTCAACCACAGCAGTCCATCTTGAACCGTCGGGGCGTTCGATTGAACACATAATCGAGGGTGAACAGGGTTTTTGTCCTGATCATGCTCCCGTAGGGGACAGATAAATGTACGGTTTGCGAATGCTACGCCAGCCAAGCGAAGTCATTTTCACCTCAACAGCCTCCAAAGAATAGTGAAGGTGAAGTGGTGGGAAAGGATCTCAGACACAGGGGTTCTGGAAAGCTCTGTCTCCTTGGTATTCACGCAATCCTGAGGCAGATAGGACTGCGATGGAGCGGCCACTTCGTGAGGATGGATGAAGAGTACCTGTCCAATTGGCTCTTCTACGGTGACGCCAACACAGGTGCGCGTTATCAACGCGGACAAAAGCGTCGCTACAAGGACACCTCGAAGGCCTCACTCAAACATCCTCTAACTCGGAAGCCTGGGAGGAGTTCGCTCAAGATCGACAGGCATGGCGCACTGTCGTGAAGATTGGAGCAGCCGTCTTTGACGCCAAATGAACAGTCGGCGACTAGGCAAAAAGAGGGGTCCGGGAAACGCAACGGCTGCGAGCTAATGACGCGGGCACCCAAATCATATTCACATTGTCCACAGACGTTTGGGACACGCGTCGACCTCGTCGGCCATCTCCGGACAAAGTGAAATGTCAACACAACCAACCCACCTGTCACCTGACAACACACCATCACTACCCCCACCACTGTCAGCATTAATGTGGACACTCCTCCCATCCAACGAAACATTTCCCCCGTCAGACCTGCCAACAACAATATGGACTCAATTCCAACCCGTCACAATTGAGACCGCACATTCCAATCACGCATGCGTCTAAAGAGATACCTGTGGGTTTTAGCGCACACGTCTTGCCTGCTCACACTGTCCCAGGACATTCACACACCGCCTGAGTCTTTTCGGGTGTGGGCGCATGCACTAAAATGTCCACTAGAATGGCAGAGTTAAGAGCCCCTCATAATACTTCTTGGTATCTGCACAAACACATCCAGCAAGACACGGCATTAGGAAGCGCCTATCCCAGGGCCTGGCGCTAATTTCCATGGAGATCAGGGTGTGTGTTAGGGTTAGAGTGAAGGTTTCGGTTAGGATAAGGACACGGGAGTACTCGTCCTTCCCCGAATTTTCCGCAAGCCCACCTGAATAGCCGGGGTCCCATTCCCGTGTCTTACCACAAACTCACTTAGACTACACATGATCGTATTCGGCCACATGCGTATACATGACAACTACCAACAGCACGTCAAACAACTCACGCAAATCGCATGCGATGACAATATCCGGGCGCCGTTTACGTTATATGTGCGTCATCTAGTGTAGCCTTGTAAATGTGTAGTGGGGACCGCCTGGTATATGGCAAGAGTAGGCCGGATGCTTGGCTTTGTTAGCCACTGCGCCCAATCTCACTATCAACCATCTTGACTCGGACAGAACGCTGCTGTACGGGGGGGGGGAGGGGGAGAGGGACAATGAGACCGAGACTAGGGAATCCATCTTCAAGGAGAATCAGCGCATTCCCCATTAGAATAGATTTGGCGCTCTTAAACGTATCAAGATGCGAGCATGGTGGTGGTTTGGGGAAGTTCTTTGTCAGTATCGAGGGCAAGACTGCAATCGCCCACCATTGTGTGGCCTTTATGACACTTTTGCCAATGTGAGATCCGAGGCCTTCCAATGTACAGCGCCCGGCACATATGGGGTGGAGGCCGACTGTTCAACCGTCGATTTCGGCGATGTCCACCGTGTGCTACACGTCAGGGACGATGACTTGCGAAGCATCTACCGCACTCTCTCCCCCTCCCCACCTGGGTCCGGTGTCAAGACACAGCCAAAAAAACCGGAGGCGGGAGAGGCCGCAGGTGGCTAGGACGGCAGCATAGGCCAGCACCTAGGCGTACCACTACAGCCCCTGGTTTACAATGGACACCGAACAGTATTTTAGACCACAAGAAACATAGGGGGCGGCGCGGATCTCAGTTGGCGCGACGTGAGTCAGCAACTGGGCCTGCCGTCACACCCCAATGTTGGCATTTACTATAGCTGCGCATCCCCGATAGTGCCTACCAGACTCCGATCTAGCCCACATGTTGGTCCAGCGCACTTAACGCATGGCCCGTTTATGGAGCCACTCGGTTCGGCTTTGCGCCACTCCACTTCGCAGAACTACAATAGGTAGGAGAAATTCTTGCATCGCTCCGGCTACTGTAACTGCCATCCGCAAAATATGCAAGACTCGAAGTCGATCGAGGCAAAAGGAAAAGCAGACATTTACTGGGATGAGGCGAGAAGAAGGATCAAACTGCCTAATTAGCGCCAATTGATTTAAGTCTGCATTATCGCAATCACGCCTAATATGTTTGTGAATTCGACTGGCCACGGGTATGTGTACTGCCCTTCATCTGAACTAAGACGCAAGGCCATCTGTAATCGCATTTGAACCGTTTGCTTGTTTTGAAGTATTAAAAAGGCGCTTGATAGGAAGGATACACATTCATTGGTGGCAATGACTTATGCACACACTGTCCCCATTAGGCTGCGGTGGTAGAACAGTGAAGATGCTGAATATGAAAACGGGCTTTTGGTTGTCCAGGAAGCTGGTTCTGGTCTCTGCGTTCCAGACAGCCTTAGCCACTTTGCTACCGAAACGGATTTTACACACATCTGTCAGTAAAAGTCACCTTTTCAGTGACCTTTGACGTGCCGGTTTTTAAGGCGTCGTGAGAATCTATTTGTCCCCCCCCCTTTCACACACACACGCGCACACAGCCCTTTTCACTAAATACCAGACAGGCAGGCAACAACACGTCAGTCGAGAAATCGGCAGTAACAAGACGACCGGAGACCTGACCATTCTCGGCACCCTCCTCCACCTACGTTTCCGAGCCCGACAACCCTCCAGTATGGTACGCCTGTGTGGGTATGAATAGGTGCGCACGTGCCAGCTCTCGGCAGGGGTGGGAAGACCGCGGTCGTGGCGTCCCCTACACCTCGTGCGCATGTGAACTCCTTGTCTGGATGAGAAGCACACGAGCTTTGCCCCCGCTTTCTCTCACCCGGCACACTCGGAATGTGTGAGAAGGCCACTGCCCTGATCACGGTGACGGGGTGGGCTCTGGACGCCTCTTCATCATCACGTGTCCGCCACGACTGTTTTCGCTTACTTGAGTGAAGTGAAGGACACACAGACTCACGGACCCAGGATGGGGATGGTGTGACCGAGTGATAGTGAAGATGCTGGTGCCCTTTACATTCTCAGTTGCTGACCCTCCCCGCCGCAGCTATCGCATTTGCAGATCATCTCGCTCTCTCACACACTCAAAGTCGGGACTCCCAAGTCCCGCCCCTGAAATTGTCCCCATCACTGCACTCTCCATCGGTTATCTAACAGACACGACAGAAAGTCCTCCATTACAGACAGGAGTACTGCACACGCAGCACTCATTTTATATTGTATACTTGCACGGGGATTATCATCAGAATAGTTTTTGTACGCTCCTGCTACTCAACTGTTCACTGAAATTTCGAGTCTGACCCTAAAAGTCATCTCCCGGAGACTTAGCTCCATGTCCTGCACTGAATATACTTCCTAAACTATCTTCCTGCGTTGTGGTTTTTTTTTTAATAATATAAAAACAAGCATGAAGCGCAATTGCAATTTTTTCCTCTTTACATTTTTTTGAGAACACCAGGTCTCCCTTTTTAGGAGACCCTTATTCCAACCATGTGCCATCGTTCAGAGGGACCGGGACACATCCGTTTCCAACCGAATGCAAAACCAAAGAAACCCCTTTGTGGAATATCCTCTCGCGTCACCGGACATTATGCGCCCCTCTGCCACGCGGCAAGGACAATAACAGCCGAGTCGGTTCCTAGGGGCGAAAAAATCATCCGTTTCTCCTGCAGCACGAAGTACTTTTCGGGCAGCGGGTATTTCAATGTGAGGTTACTGGGTGTTTATTCGCGCTCAGAATGCAAAAGCACGACTCGAAGGACTTGGAGAATGAATACGATTTGAAATAACAACCGGGTCGTGTCACAGATCCGGTCTTGACATGGCAATCTACGGTCATTTGGCTCACGTTCACCTCATTCTCCCATTATGCATAACTTAGGAGTCTATTTCATGCTGTGTAGTTGGCTTTTTAATGCCTTGTTCGTTGATTAGGCGGCTTGTTTTGAATTACGACATTGCTGTTTTCCACATCGATCGTCTGAACAAATTCAACTTCCCCGTATTTCCTGCACTCATCAATCTTATTATCCAGCAAAGGGTGGAAATTGAGAAGCCATCTAGGAAACCGTGGACGTGTAGTTGTTCACCCTACTTTTTGAAATATACTTTTTCCGTGTAAGTCAGTCGGCATGTTTGGCTTCTCGCAAAAGCGGTCACGCAGGGAAGTAGTAACTCAGGCCGACAGCCCCTCAGGAAGGCAAGAAATTGACCGGTTCGATTGCACTGGTTTTAATTGCCGTCCGAATATGAGGACAGTCGTGGCAAAAGTGCTGCCCCCCCCCCCCCTCCTAGGTCAGTGAAAAGTCAAAAATGGGCGGTGCCGCCTACGAAAAGAATGCACCAACCGACAGTCTAGAAGCATAGCTGCTGGAAGGAACCTGAGGCTACGGTCACTTTCTGAAAGCAGGTGCGAAGAGGTCTTATCTGGAGAATTAGGTACTTGCGGAGAGATGGGGCTTGCAAACCCTGGGCGGGCAGGATGCCTGATCCCGGTAAGGGGATCGGAACGACATTGCTCGAACGTTCTGCAATTAAAGGGCGCAGTGGCGGATGCTGCGGTAGATTTTAAATTCAGGACACCGTTTTGATGGTGACCTCTTTCTCTCTCTCACACACACGCACATGCGCGCACACATTTGTAGGCATCGCGTGCGCAGGTATGCATTCAGGGGCTGTCAGACCGTCGTAACAGGCAGAGGCGCCGGGCGTCCCCGCGCCGTGCGCTAAGGACGCATGCACACGGTGGACCGGCTGCTGATAGACTCATCAAACGACGACGACGACGACAACGACGGCGAGAGAAACAACACACATGGAGGCAAGAGGTACTAAGGCGGCGCGTCAGTGTGGCGGAGTGTTTACGCACACGGTTGACACGCGAATGACACGGCCAGAGACAAAAGAAAATCCAGAGCCGACGTCTGTTCGGGGCTGCTGCTAATCGTTGTTAAGGCAGAACGCATCATCGCCTTAAGTGTAGGTTCGGAGGAAGTGAGGTCTACGTGGGCGACGCAGCTAGGCCATTGACGATGTCCAAGGCGGACCGAGTGTAGACGTTTTTACGCTTTTGCAAGTTATGCGGTACTTGTGTAAAATGGACGCGTAGAGCGGTAGAATATTTACTAACTGTATTGGCTGCTACTGCGACGACATTGTTCCACGACACAAAAGATTGGGGCATCTTTTTACTCACATTTCTAAAAGGGCCGCCGTTATCGTAAATAAATTATTCATTGACAGCACTCTTCCTTGTCGCTTAATTGGTTTTATGTGAGTTTGGTCCAAACGCGCTTTCAGATAAGTACGCCATACGGCTGTAGCTGGTGGATGAAAGGAGTTGAGGGTAGGGGAGCGATTTGCGAGAACGCAAAGTCAAAATACGGACAGCAACAATAGCGAGGCGATCACAAGTGAAGTCGAATACAAAAGTGAGAAAACATTTTTGCCGTTCCAGGTCGTAGGGGAAAAGAATGGTATAATTGGCTGATTAAAGGCTGTTTAGATCCCAGAAACCTGATAGATAGGCTGAAAAGGGTTTCCAGTCAAGGACAACATCACAACGTGAACCCGCTTGACAGAATACAATAAGAACACGGAAATTAGCTTTTCATCTGTCAGTTAGATTTACGCAGAAAGACTGACAATTTACTGGATAACTCGGTTCCCGTAGTCAATACTGTGTGTGTGCGTATTTGGGTGACTGGCTCGGGGACTGGGAGTCAGGCACAATGGACCCTTCTTAATTTACCCTTCCGGGCACTCTCGCGAACGCGAGATCCTGGCCGCCACCTGCAACTTTTACTGTGTGGAAGCGTGGTATATTGAGCGCGGGAAGCAGGTCGCGTGGGCAAGCGTTTATCCCTGTCAGTCATTGAGTCCGAGCTCACCTTCGGCCGTCCTGACATTGTCTTACCATTGGGCCTGATGGGTAAGGGAGGCGGACGTGCGCTGATCTGCCTCACTACATACTAATTCACGCACAAGTCACCGGTACTGCGTACACTCCGTGGGACACATGACGGAGGTCGCAGCTCGCCACGGTCGAACTGTCCGATTTGCATAAATTATCTGCTTCCGAACATCGTCATCGGAGGAGACCGACGAGTGTGCAACCAGACAGGAATACGTTAACAGTTTGGACGCTAGGTCATGCCTGTGCTCACGCCGTACATAAAATCGCCTAAACTGCCTGGAAACTCTGGTGAGAGATCCTCCCGAAGCCGGTTCTGCCCGACAAGAGATAGTAAAATAACGGAAATAACCTCCTTTCTCCCTTAAACACCATGTCTCGAAATAGTTCAAGTTGGGTTCTCTGCTAAGAAGACCGAGATGGCCAATGTCGACTTCGTTGTCATATGATTTGAAACATTCTCGATCGAAATCGATAGGGTGTCGGCCCAGGATTCAATATCAGGCCTCCGCTCAGCCACGAATTTGCGGCTCGGGTCTGCCCGTCCGGGTGCTAGGCTAAGAACGTTCACTGATGAAGGAGCGCAGGCCAGAAATAGCCCTTCCAACCTCCCCAGTCCTTGTCGGTATAGCTTCTCTATGATCGACTGCTCATCGATACACGACAATCTGCATGAGTTCTAGACCAGAGTCCCAAGGTAAAACAAAACATCTGCGTTCTTTATGCAATAAGGTATGACAAGTGAATGTCGCTCTCCTGCAACTTTAAATTCACTGTGGCCTGGCATCAAAGGGAAGCAGCGATGGCGTTTAGAAGGAGAGTCACGCGGAAATGGAACTCTTAGGATTCTCAAGAGGCGTCAGTTGTTTTAGTCACTGCCTGTCCTCGAAAACTAAACCCTTAGAAGGCACTACTGTCATCTGCCACTTCCTCAACTGAACAGTACTGACCCGCCCGAAACTCTAGTTTAGTCATCGAGGCAAAACGGATGTCTTCCAAGTGGATCTGAGAGGGGACGAAGTGGAAACCGCAGCACACGGCGGGGTTTGCGTAAGTTTACTCAACGGCGGAAGTATTTGATACTTGTGATGCCAATGCCCCTAATGAGCGTGGTGTGTCATAGTGGGAACAGACCAAGCCCAGCACAGTTTATTTGCACTAGTCAGCCCCAGGCAAATTAGGGAGTAATTCCCCTCGGTGACCCGATGAAGCCCTCCATCTCACTTGATACAACACTCGTTGGCTGATCGAGCCTTGAAATTGGGAACCAGTGACAGTTTTAACCCAATAGTCATATTGATTATACCCCGGATGACAAATAAAGCGTTCCTTCCAGCAGATTTACATAAGAACTACTTATTGTATGGGGCTCCGGGGGTCTCATTTGAATGACTTCAGACTCTTACAGCAATCGCCGATTGGGGGGACGTACAAATAGCCTGAAATACGTTTACTCGACTCAGAAGGAAAGACATTTGGAGACGCGCTTTTGCCACTGGGGGAGTAATTGCCTGCCCCAACGAACTTAAGCCGGGAGCACAAAAGTAATACACACACAAACAGACTCTAAACAGGGAATGCGTGCAAAAGTAGAACAGAAACTCACTCGGCACAATAGAGCTCCCGGCCATAGACCGTGGCCTGGTTGTCCCGCGTATTATCTTCCATCAGCCATCTGGAATGGATAAAGTGGCGGCAGAAGTGGCTGCAGTCGATCAGTACTGGCGTAGTGAGGCGGGGGGCGGTCCTTGTTGGACTGCTGGTCCTCTATCACAAGCACAGGTTGGAGAATGCGGTCGCCGAATAGCGTTACCGCTGGCAACAGGGGATTAGAATGGCGCTGGAATGGCCAGGCGGAGCGGAAGGAGGAAAAGCCGGGTGCAGTTTCGGCAGTGGGCCCTAACTGTCGCCGAGTGGAGGAGCGGACTACGATGGGAGTTGGGGGAGGGGGGAGCGGGTTAGAGCGAAGAAAGTTGGCATGACCACCACGCGACTGGCTTCTTCCATGACTGACAGCAGGCGCACGAAGGATCGGTGGAATGGGATGGCCGTGAGAAGTAGAGGGAGAATGGGGCAGGACTGTAGAGCACAGAAAGGGATCAATGTTAAATGACTGCGGTTGAAGAACCCGACTGATGTCAGGCGCTGGTGGGGACTCCAATCGAGTCTCTTCACGACAGTAGGCTGGAGGGAAAGGTGGAAAGATCATTGGCGGTTCGCTCGGGGAAGGAGATGAGAGTACATACAAGAGGGTTGTGATGTATCGCGAACTGCCGTCAGCGCCACCGCCGTTGTTAATGTTGTTGACATCGAGTGTTGGCAGGAGCGAAATCAACTGAGACATGAGTTGTGCTGCAGCTGCCCGTTTCCGCGATGTCTCTGAGGTGTGCCGGAACCCCCGAGGACGGAGTCGTGATCTAAACCTCCGCAGTGCCCGGCGGACAAATGGACGCGACGGTAAAGACGGATCCTGAGCAAACAGCGTCTGCTGGCAGGTGCACGCTTCGTCTACTGGTTCCAACTGATTTCGTCCGCTGGGTGAAAGGAGCCCGGCGATGGTTTGGGCAGCAGCAAGAGCATGAATGCCCGTCTCCGCTTGCGTAAGAATGAAGGCTCGACGGCCGGGACGCGGCAAGAAGGGCTGCACAGAAGGGTGAAAATCCGGCGGTGGGATCTTGTAATCAAGAAGGGTCGGAGGTGGTTGGTCAGGTTCTACTGCTACCGCTAGGAGGAATTCAGCACCACCGGGGATCAAGGTGGCGCCCCGATTTCGGAGGTAGTTAATGGCCGAGAGGGGAGGAACTGCAGAGGGACAGACCTGACGACAGCAGAGTACGGCGCAGGCCACACTAACACAGGCCTCTAGAATGCCGATCACCAAGAGGAGGATATGCAGCACAACTTGGTGTAGACGCGACGGTTGAGTTTCTAACGAAAAGCGTATGGGCGTCTCACTGTCCCTAAGGAGTGGATACTTCATCCTACCTTCAAAGGCAAGGCTTTTATCCTGGCGAGACGGCGGTAGTAAATCATAATAAGAGGCAGCGGATGAAGCAGAGGACACGCTAGGGGCACTGAGGACTGAAAATGATGTTTCCGGACGCAGAAGCCCATCCTCAATTAGACCGGCGACCGAGACGGAGGCCAGGAGACAGGCAGCCAATGCAACCAGTACACAAAAGACCAAAAGGCTGATTAAAGTCCGATGGTTGCAACGTCGTGAGGTGAGGATGCCATGGAGGCCAGTAGCCAGCATCAGGAAGCCCGACCACAGACCCGTTGCCATCTGGTAAAGGAAGACCAGTTTCGTAACCGCTACGCCCGACAGTATAACTGAAGCCAGACCGCAGAGGATTTGGATCATACTCAGGACAAACAGGTTCTCATTCGGCATTCGACGTCCATTGAAGCGGCGAAATGGCTTACAAGGCAAAGCCAGAAGATAACGTGCAAAGGAGCATTTGAGGTGGTGTGACTTACCGCATTGTTTGCGTAAAGACGGACACAGATGCCAAAGGCAGGATCGGCCGCGTCTATCAGGCGTCAATGAGTCTTCATTACCTGCCGCTGTCCCGTCGCCCGTTGCGTCAACGACACTATTATTACCATCGCGTCTCCCAAGTCCACTCGACACAGAAACACTGGAGCGGTTAGGGAAGACAGTTTGATTCTGTGTCCGCTCATGCGTTTCTATAAAGACTGCAGCAGATGAAGGTCGCATAACACGGTTCACTGTGCACAGGGTTGCGGAGAGTGGCAGGGCGGTGTCCGTTCTCCGGATGTCATCTTGTAAAGTCAACGGCGAGAGCGGGAACTGATGCTGGTGATGAAGTGGCAGGACGGATGTCGCTGAGGGGCTGCACCCATCCAGCGAAGGATGGTTAATGGCGCGAGCGCTGACAAGGAGGGCCTTGCTGGAAAGGAGGCGCTTCAGTCGGCCACCAATGGGAGCGCGTCCACGACGCCGACGTCCTTGTCCGCGACCAGGTAGTCCACCGCCAGCAACATTTGTCTCCGGCGCTCGCAGGCGAAGAATTTCTGAGGAAGTAACCATTGAGGGCAGGTACACATGTCGGGTGGGTACCGAACGCGTCGGACCCGGGCCACTGAGAAAAGTCTGTCGGTTGGAACTCATTTTTGTTGGCTATGGTGACATTGTATAGAGGCATAAATCCTGGGAGAGAAGCCGTTCCTCACGGGGAGTTGAACTACAGAATTCTCCTCATGCAAGCACAGGACACTAGGGAGATGACAAAGACAGTAACGTGATTTGGCTAATTAGAAAAATCGATAAAACTTAACAAGCATACTTTGGCCGTGCGCCGATTAGGTGGCAAATTTGCCCTCGGATCTAATCTGTTTAGAAACATTTAGGGGGTTTGGAGGTTCTATTGTGTTTGCAAAATTGCGAGTTAAGTGGACGGAACCTGTGGAACAGAGTTAATACGCCTTTCTGCGAGTCTTTAGGCCAACATGTGCCTAGAATCCTTTAATGAAATCAAGGCATGCATTCGGACATATTCTCAATGGTAAGTGAAAACCCTCAGTTCCTGCCAAGGACGTGGTAAACAAACATGATAACGGCGAAATATCGATTTATACGGCCTCCTGGGTATGACTTCCAGCTGAAAACTCTCACTTGGTCGATAGGTTGCGCAAGACATGCAAATTGGTTTCGTGACCCATCCCAGGGAAAGGACGGAGATACGCAGAAGGCAGTTAATCCGCAGTCTCGAAGGACGGATAACAATGGAAAACGGAATCGGCTTAGGCGCCAGCCAGGGGTCATGATGCTGCCAGTCAGCATGGCACCCGGTACGGCATGTCAGCGAGGAATATGCAAATGGAGTTAGACAGAGGGAGAGGCCGCACTAGAGACCGTGAAACCTCCAGATATGTTGCACTGCGCACATACAGTAAATTACTCGCCAACTTGTAAAAAAGAAGCTAATTGAATGCTATCTGCTAGGGCCACCGCAGTACTGTTTGGGGATGCTGAAACGACCAAGCTTGAAGAGACAACCACCCGGTTTTTGGGCGAACATACAAATTCGCAGATTTTGCAGAGCGCGAGTATTTTGGCGTTCTGCACAGCCAGTTAGGGCATATAAACTGGCCACCCTTTCCACAAAAAACACCTTAAATCTCGAGAATCGGCAGGCACACAGGCCTGTGCGGGACAGTTTTTTACGCGACAGCATTTTTATATTCCTATTGACAATTTCGGACGTAATATAATTACAATCCGTATTGTGTGCAAGCTGTCGCCGTTGCCATCACACCCGGCAAACAGGTGCACACTCACAACTAATTGGGCTAGAATTAAAGGGCAGTTGACGGTTAAAGCATGGCTGATGTCGAGTGACATGTTATCCGGTGCTGAAAGTTTAACGTCCTATCGGTCATCAGAGACTGAAGGAAGTGTCTTAAAGAAAGGACTACAGCAAGGACCTTCTACTGGGACAGGAACCCCCACCCCGATTGTGCACTTAACTCGCACGGGATGTTAGACTAGGTCGTGTCGCTGGCGCCAGAAAAAAACGGATGGCTGCTGGAAAAGTTGGTCAAATGCGTCGAGATATCCACAGCCAGGCAAAGTGAACTATTGCCGTCGCCAATAGCGAAACGTGAAAGACTTAAGAACAGGAGCTGCGGCTGAACCTCACTTTCTGAGACCCACACAGGCAGGGGCCGGCATAGGCTGGAAAATCAGTAAGGGTGATTCTTGGAAGATACAACACAGGACATAGTTAACACCGAAACAACACTCGCAACAAAAGCATCGAAGGCGTGGAGATTTGCGGCAAAGCGCGGTTGCTTTTACTGGAATCCATTTACTTGCCGACTCTAATGGTGTCCAACAATTACGTGCTATCTTATCTGGCAGCTAATTAATGCAGTGGACATTTAAAGATGTGCGAAACATGTAGACAAAAATTTATCACTAAGACGTGTGCGCGCATTTGTGTACCTGTTCTTCATAGATTTTTAAATCGACGAGCCTGAATAAACTCAGAAAGCTGAATAGAGTTCTTTGCCCCTACCGTTTACATATCTCCTGTTCGAGGCATTCGGAGTGCGAAGTGCACCTCAGATTATTAAAAATGTAAGCAAAGTTGAACTTGAAAAGATGCCAAACTGAAACACTGGCGTGAACGTGCTTGCAGTAAGTGTTTTGCCCTGTCGGTTCGACCAGCATTCATTGCGCAAAGTGTCGGAATAGACGTCTTTCATGATCAATAAGGAGAAAATCAGTTTATTGCTCGTCCCAAAACTAAAATTAAATTTTGAGGGGTCGAAATATAGAGCCACGGTAGAGAATGCAATTTAATCCGTTGTGTCCAAGGTGTAACCTTGCCAACCTTGATGGTAAAAAAAAACAAATGCAGCAGGAGCATCTCTGTCCCAAGATGAAAACTATCCGATATGTTAGCTTGTGAGCTTCGGTTGAGGTGTTTTAGAGGAAGTAGCAGAAAGTGATGTCCAACAAAGGATGAAGAAGGCAGAAAACGGCAAAATATCAAATTCGCCTTCAGAAATTTGGACAATCTATCCTTTTGCGTACTGTGCACAAGATATGACCGAAACGGGGAGGCTGAGAAATCGGGATATGACTCGGAGATTTTAAAAATAGGCCCCTGTACCTTTTCAGTAGACCCATGGGAGAGAGTAAAGTTTTCTGAGACAAACAAAGTCTTCAGTAGAGGAATTTCAAACGTCGTGGACCAGCACCAGCAAGAGATTCGAATCTTAGCATTTTGAACTAAGCAGTATCTACCGGAAGTCTACATTCTTCAAGGGCGTTGTCAGTAGTCTGTGCGGCAAAAGCCAGCTTTAGTAGTCAGTCCGATACGTCAAAGAATGATGAAAAAAGGCGGCTGAGTTCGAAAGAACCGTCACCGGGAATCAAAAACAGATCTCACTCAATAAGATGATGACATAGCAAGGCGTGGCCAGGATTCCCAGGAGATCTCGAGAACGATCATGTGACACGGCGTAGGAAAGCGAAAGGAATTCGTACTAAAAAAATCTTTATGTAAGAGACGTCGGCTGCAGCAGTGAGCGAATCAGAACACTATAAGGCATATTTCCGGTTGTCGAGAGTAACAAAATCGAGACAAAAAACAGTGACTACGGAAAATAAAGTCGACAAAAGGACCTCCAATGAAGTAAAGAATATATTTCGCAGAGGACACGGGACAAAAAGATGCGAGAAGAACCTCAGAGACCTAAGAACCTTGGCGACGCAGCTGCCACCTGTGGCTTTGTCATACACCGGACAGGCAAACGCGAAACACGAAGGTGCAGGTGTAAAATGACTGTGCCGAGAATTCCTATTTCTGGTAAAAATAAACTACCACCGGAACCGGACGACAGTAACATTTACACCATACTACCATCAGCTAGGAAAACAGCTTGCAGTCAATCCGTCTGGCAAGTCTTTTGACGCTCTCTAAAATAAGGGAGCGCAAGTTGTTGGCCGAATAAAATTTTTAGGGAATCATAAAGATTTTCACATTAGTAAAAACGATTGAAGTGCAGGGATATTGGATCACATCGGCATTCTCGACCAGAAAGTGCTTTCGATTGCTTGCTAAGTGGCAGTTTATTTTGCTAATCCAAGTAAACTGGCTCCCGGTATGATGACAGGAACATTTGTTTTACATACCAGTTTTCTAAAAACAGGTTTGAGAATTTGGATTTTCTGGCATGGCTAAACATGCTTTCCTTCAGTGTCTTATGGATAACCGATAGATAAATGCTTACGTGAAAATCAGCCGGGGCATAAAATATCGATTGA
The DNA here is from genome assembly GCA_902702965.1 of Spirometra erinaceieuropaei. Classification (NCBI taxonomy): domain Eukaryota; kingdom Metazoa; phylum Platyhelminthes; class Cestoda; order Diphyllobothriidea; family Diphyllobothriidae; genus Spirometra; species Spirometra erinaceieuropaei. The sequence continues at coordinate 1,015,350 of CACRXP010000120.1, forward strand.
GCACTACCAGCAAGCTTGAGTATAGTAAGTCAAGCTAATTGTTTTCCAGTGGCTAACAGATACCATAGGCCGCAAAGTGACCCGAAAAAAGTTTAAAACAAATGGCTTCAAAAAGGTAAAACAAAAAACATGATTGTGGCGGAGCCAAAATCTGCTTTCCACTTGATATTTTTCGAAATATGCAGTGTTAGGAAGGCCGTTGAGGGTAGTACGTAATTTGAAGTGGGTTTTTAACGGACTTGCGCATTCCAGTCATTAACGTACTGATTCATTCACCCACGAAAAAATCAACATAGGTGGCGCACACAAAATATGCTTAAGAGCAGTCGAGACTCGTCACACTCCCGACGTTGACTATCGAAATGATATGGTGATGTGCCAAAGTGCCGTTTTTGGCTTCCAGAACTTGCAGCTCTCAACTTATTTTAAGCGGAAGAATAGTCCCATCGGCAGCCCTTTATTCTAAAACAAAGGAGATCGCTCTTAGAGTGGGAGTTTCCCTTTTTAAAAAGAGACAGAAATCTGATTTCAGACCGAGATATTAAAACAAGCATAGGGTTGTAGGCAAGAAATTGACTAATACCGGAAGGAAATCTGAAAAATATGTATGAGACCTCGTTAAAAACTTAACGAAAAATGAAACCTAAACAGGATAACATCACATATGAAGCTGCAGTGCTACGGGACGCCGAAAGCGTAGAGGCTGGCCAAACTAACATTAGTGATAGTCGTTACAAGTAAGCAACGGCATTCGCGTATTCTACCACTTGTCAGGAAAAATACTTATCCGAATTTAATCGCAAAGCTAAAGCAAGACGTATTTTCATCTGTTAAAAGCATGCCGATGTCAGAAAACTCCTGTATTATGGCTAAATTTGAAGTCTGGATGGCTATTCCAGGCGAGGGAGAAATGATGAGAGAAATCTAAGTCAAAGCTTTTAGCCAGAACGTATTGGTTCCCACTTTAATCGCTCACATGTAGCACCGGCGATTGAGGACGTTACCGGGAACGGCAGATGACTTACGTATGATAAACTCAGTTTAACTAGCTTGGCTTTGGTTCTGGTGAAGCTGGTGTTGTAAACGTTTGGTCCTTATAAGTCAAAGTTTACCAGAGTGCCGAAGACGCTGATAGAATCGCGGTGCGTTCCTATCTAGTAGCCATAAAGAGCGGCAAATACGAACACCTTTAATTAAAGGAAAACAGTGAATAGAAACAGCAGCGAACGAGGCTGTTGCAGCTTAACAAAATTACAATAAGTGCGTGCTCCGGCTCGTCTTTGAGGGAATGAAAACGTTCACAAATGCACACCCAATGATTTTACGATCCGCCACAAATAAATCAAAAGTAAATAATTTATGCCAGAGGAAAGCAAATTATAAGCCCATTTTTGCTTTCGCATATACATGCGAGTAAAAATCTTTCCAGAATTTCGACGTCAAACATGCTATAACAGAACGAAGTTGCGTACGAAGAACAGATTGAACTCCCAAGAAGTAGTGAAAGGTGAATGACTGCCCGAAGGCGTGTCATATTAAACAAATATGTATCGCGAATTTACGATAGCAAACATATGTTGTTTATTTATATAAATAAACAGGGATAGAAACATACAGTAGGAAATTACCCTGGACTAGAAACATAAGCAGGGCCAGCCTGGCTGACAACTAAAAATAATTTTCAGAGTTCTTGGGTCACATGAAACTGATGCTCGCTCAATAGTGAACGAAATCGTTAATATATCATACTACGTAACGCAGCGCTTAACTGGTGGCAATCGACGGACAGAGCTTATTTGGGTATGAAGAATAAGGAAGAAAACAAAGTAAACTACGATCAATCGGGGTTTAAACAAATGAAACATATAAGTGCTAGAAGACACATTGCGGGAAAAAACATCTAAGCTACCAGCTGGTAGGGAAAGTTGAAATAGATCATAAACTGGGCGAGCAGTATTTAATTAATTTAATTCAGACAAAGAACAGCTGGTTGTTAGGATTATCTCTAAAGACAGCATTAAAGAACAAGAAGTCCTATAGCGACAAGATTCCTGCTGTATTCAGTGCTGCTTCCTCGGCACTTTTCAACATTGGGATTAGGATTTTCATGTGACTCCTTGAGATAGTAGAAGCTGTTGAAGTGAAGTCAAGCTGTGATAGATTCTTTGTCTAGACATATCTACTCTTTCTAAAACAATCCTGATAGTCCAACTCCGGAATAAATGGAAAATTGGGCATGGCAGGCGCCTAGGAATAGTGTAGTGATATGATGCGGTAAACTGATGGGCGAAGTAAGACAAAACAATATTAAATATTTCAGTTGTCGCAGTATAGCATAAATACGTGAATAATAAATGAGGACCACTGACTTCTTTTCACAGAAGCTACAACCGGATCAGACTCGCTAGGGCATCTTCTTTCGTGAAAGTCTTCTATTTACCTGTTTGCTATTTTCTGCACGTTTTACAGGGCAGTGCATTTTGGGTGCACACCGACCACAAACGCTTCACTTAATGTCCCCATAGTTGTGCCAGACAGATACCCGCCCAGAGGATGACGTCAGCAAACTTAAAGTCCATGGTTTACCACAGATACCCGATATCCTCGGGGCAACATCGATATCATTGCTGATGCAATATCTCTGTTTGACATCAGCTCTCTGACACACCAACACATGATGCCCTCAAGACACTGTAAACGTGCGATGCAAAAGTCAACGTGCATCATGCATTAGATTGAACGTGCTTACATATTCTTTCCTCTAGACATTTTCGCAAGGACCTTTTGTACGTTCTTTACCGCTTAGTAAGAATATGGAGTGATATCATAGATAAGTGATATCATAGATAAGTGGAGGATATTATTTTAAGTGGTTTTTCTGTGAGACCTAACGATTTTAGTACTTGTTTTTTGGTTGAATTCCCTTAAATACAGGCCTCTTCTCTAAGAACTGCCTGCTGCCATCTCCTTTTGAGTTCTGCTAGTC